>PVKU01010442.1:0-52204 GCA_004027475.1 Anoura caudifer | reverse complement strand
CCCTTCGCGACAGCATGGATGGAACTGGAGAGCATTATGCTAAGCGAAATAAGCCAGGAGGTGAGAGACAAATACCATATGATCTCACCTTTAACAGGAACCTAATCAAAAAAACAAACAAACAAGCATAATATAACCAAAGACACTAAAATTGAGAACAAGAGAGGAGAGGGATAGGAATATCCAGGGAAAAGGGGAATGGATTAGAGCAACAAGTATGAAAGACATATGGACAAAAGCTGGGGGGGGTGGAAATGGAAGGGAGCTGGGGAGGGCTGGGGTGGAGGGACGGGATGGGAGTAGAAAACAGAAGACTGTATAAGAACAACAATTAAAATAAAATTTAATTAAAAAAAAAAGAAAATTTTGATCATGTCTATTTACCAGACTTTTATACATCCTATCTTCCCAGAGACAAACGTTCCATGCTTCACAGTCATTCCTTATTTATATTATCATTATTTGGCAGCACCTCCATTTACAAGCAACCATTTTCAAGAATGTAACACATTAAAATTATAACACAGAGTAAAATTATATCCAAAATACCTGATGAGCACCTTGAGAACTCAATGAGAATTTCAATTACTTGTATCAAACAAGATATCGATGCACTACTTTCCCAGATACAATGTCAAATACCCCATTAGTTTTATGTTGCCCTCTTTCCTTTTACTTTTATAATAAAGAATATTTTTTAAAAAAATCAATGACGTTTTACTGCTTAGATATGTACATTTTCTGTAGTAGTGATCACAAACTTCTAACCTGCTTGACGAATTTAAAAGATTATTGAAAGGGTTGCTGTATAATTAGGGGTATTATGTGAGGCCTTTTTTAGTAATTTATAGTAGCAGATATCATGAAAATTATGCATGGAACTTTTACTTTGTTCATCAGTTTTCATTAGTGTTTGCATATTTAATGTGTGGCCCAAGGCCACTCTTCTTCTTCCAATGTGACCCAGAGACATCAAAAGTTTGAATATCCCTGTCCCAATCAATTGTAGAGGCACTCTATCACTTGCCAATGCATTCACTGGTCTCTTGGCAGACACAGGACCTCTCATCAACTAGTTTCATGGGAGAGACATGAACTTGCCCCCAGGTAGTCTCTACCTGACACAAAATGACCCTTTCTTTGTCCCAATGGCAAAAGCATTCGCTCCAACCTGTCCCATAGGTGACCTGTACTAGGTCAAGACGGAGGATTCCCAATGTATATAAAACAACAGAGTTCCAACCACATCCCTGTAAGATCAGAAAGCAAGCAAAGAAAGCATACAAACAAAGAATAACCCCAACAAAGACCTGAGGTTTCCTTTCTTCCAGGTCGAAACCTTTCACAACCTTTTATATACTCACTCATAAGATTTAGTCACAAATTTTGTTCTTTCATCAATGGGAAGGACCATACTCAAGCTCAGTATCTGGCAGCTAGAAGTCCCTAGATCTGCAGGGGCACCCTGTAAATTGCTGAACCTTATATTTTGCAAATAACCTGTTGTACACTGATCCGAATGTCTGGACATATGGGATCTCAAACCTGTAGTCAATACATTTCCAACTCCATGATAATATTGCAATTCAGGAAATCATAGATGGGCTATATTTTCCCTAGTCCAAAGTGTACATAGGCCAAACATTGTTGCAATAGATATCCAATTTCCCCTCACTCATTGGAGAATGGTTGTACCTATTCCAGTCTGCTAAAATTTTACCCAGAGGGCTCCCTCTAGGAGCTAACATAGGATAATCCCTACAATTCTGGAAGTACAGCTGGACCAAGGCTGTGAACAGAGAAATCCAGCCAACCTGGGAACATTCATCAGAAATTGAACCTGCAACTCCATTTCTCAATCAGATTTTGAGGTCTTACCTTCTGCCAACCAATGCTGTAGATTGTGGCCATTAAACCATGGCCTCTCGGAACTCTGGTGCTCCTTATCCAATCTTGGCCTCATGACCTTCCTGGATATGTGTGGGGTCATAGGATCAAAGAGAGGCCTAGGAATTTTGTTTGGATATTGTTGTTGTCTTGTAAACAGAACTAGAGTAGTGGAAGCCAGAATTAAGACAAAGGGATAAATCCAATTGCTATTACAAACCATGTTATCTCAGTTAAATATGGGAACAGAAGAAAATTAAGATAAAAATAAAGATGGAGTCAAATAGAATGTGCAATTTTTACACATCCACCTAAACTAAACAGGTAAACACTAAGAAGCCTCATTTTTCTTGTCAAGGGTGAAATACATGTATTGGAAATAAGGAAAAGATTAATAGGAAATAGATCATATAATTACCTAAACAAAGCTACAAGGATCATCATCATGGAAAAGATTATAGTTTTTTAAATACATATCTATAGGATAGAGTACAATCATCTTTGATCACATACACATATACATTACAGTAATAACTACAAGATATATATTGTGTTTTATGGTGAGTTATTTAGAGAAAGAACTGAAGGATTTGATAAAGACAAGAAATTGTTAGAAGTAATCTTTAAGAATATTACATTTGCAAACCCTAAGTGCCTTGGGTTAATAAATCTAATCTGGTTTACAGTTTTATATGTTAACAATTTCTCTGGGAAACTAGCAGCTGGAATTTCTCATGGCCAAATGAAATTATCTAAGGTAGTGTACATACATAATCTAGATGAGATAATAGAACTAATACCCCTAACTACATCTAGATGTTCTAAATAATGAATTTTCCTCATCTCCCAGGAAGCAGCAGCCTCTTTAAAAGTATTGGGATGTTCAGCTCTGTCACCAAATGAATATACAAAATAGTCTGTTTGGACAGGATTCAGAAAGGAGTAAACAAACCTAGTGAAATAGCTCTTCAAATTTTGTTATTGCTTAAAGACAGATTAAGAAGTGATGAATGCAGAAAACTAACAAAAATCTCAGCTGCCAAAATGCCTTAGATTTAAGGTTGTTGAAATTTAATCTCAATGGTTAAAAAAAAGGCAACTTGGGTATTACTTGGCTTCTAAATGATTAATCTCTTATACTGGATGTTTTTCTCTATTTTCATTTGTTTACCTATTAAAAGTTGATTTTTATCCTAGCAAACATTCTTAGTAAAAACTCTTGCCCAGTTGGTAGAGATATGATGCCAATATGTAGATGATGCTTTGAGTTATCTTTGGAAAACCACTTGGGAATGTAGCAATATAATTATCAACCTTCACAGCTTGTTGAATATTCTATTTCTAACTAGTCTGTGTTTCCTTTGAGGACTCATGTGCTTAACAGTGAACATTGGCAATAGCCATGAAACAGTGCTCTTTGATATACTTAAACATTCTTCATGAAGCCATTTTTTTTTCTGTATTTTAAGGCCTGAAAAGACATTTGCATATGGTAGAATTAAAGGTCTGAAATGAATGTTTAGGTTTAACATTGACAGCTCAGTTTTACCCCCATTGTAGGCATTTCTATGATTCTGAGAAGTATTCCAGAACTACCAATTAGGTCAAATATATTTACAAAGATACACTGAGATGTATAATGCAGAATCACATGATGTGTATTAAATCCTTGCTTTCTTTCCTTATAAGTGTCCCTTCAAATAAATCACTTAAACTTCTAAAAATAGAAAGAGAAGGCCATGGCTGGTGTAGTTCAGTGGGTTGAGTACCAGCCTTTGAACAAAAGGGTCACTGGTTTGATTCCCAGTCAGGGCACATGCCTGGATTGCTGGCCAAGATCCCAGTAGGGGGTGCATGAGAGGCAACTACACATTGATGTTTCTCTCCCTGTTTTTCTCCCTCCCTTTCACTGTCTAAAAATAAGTAAATAAGAAAATAAATTTTGAAAAAAAATAGAAAGAGAAAACAGGAATTTCCTAAGTTTGGGGTGTTAATAATGGCCTCCTGACTTATGATGACCAAAAGTTGGGACAATAAAAAGTTGTTTGCTAAGGTTTGCTTAATTATCAAACAAGAAAGCTCAAGAGATTCTTCTTATACAGTAAATAATAAAACATAAAAGATACCCATAATCCCAAATATTAGACATATTTGGCAAGAAACAAAAAATGATTGTCAATATACAATGAAGTTTAACATATAAAATAAATGAGAGGAGATATGAGAAGTGATTATTAATATGAAAAACAAAAGTATCTGAAATTTAAATGAAAGGTAGAATGTCATTTAGAGTGGAATTGTTTAAGTCTGTTAATATCCTGAAGAAATTTCTTGAGCTGATGGTAGAACCTATGTAAATAGAATTACAAGTCATTAAACATAAGTGGATCCTAAGGACTGTCTTTTTATTCAACTGAATTTGTTCCAAAGTAAACAAAAGAGATACATTCAAGCTAGAAACAAATAATAACAAGAATGATGGCCATTCATCTATACTTTCAAATACAAAATGCAATACAAAGTGTCACATTTCAATGCTGAGAACTCCAGGGGACAATATTCTACAGTAGCTGAAAACTTCTCCTATGGAAACAAATATTCTAGAATTTTTTTTTTTTGGAATTTGCATTCTATTCTTAAATGTTGTAAAGTAAACTAAGTAAAAATAAATCAATAGAAACCAGACAATTGTCTTGGTTTCAGTTTTTCATTTAGAAAATTAATTTTTCAATCATAGGAAGAAAGTGAAATGTACAATAATATATGATTCTGTTTTTTATTTTTATTTTTTAAAACTATATTTTATTGACTATGCTATTACAGTTCTCCCATTGCCCACCTCTTTATTCCCCTCCACTCCCCCTCCCCAGGCAGTCACATTCCCCTCACTTACTTCATGTCCATGGGTCATACACATAAGTTATTTGATTTCAACATTTCTTACTATTCTTAACCTCCCTCTGTCGATTCTGTACCTACCATTTATGCTACTTATTCCCTGTACCTTTTCCCCCATCCCCTCCTCCCTCTCCCTGATGATAAGCCTTCATGTGATCTCCATTTCTGTCATTCTGTTCCACTTTTAGATGTTTGCTTTGTTTGTTTGCTTGTTTGTTTTTATATTTTTTTAGGTTTATAGTTGATAGTTCTCAGTTTATTGTCATTTTATTGTTCATATTTTATCTTCTTTTGTTTAGATAAACCCCATTAATATTTGATATATTAAGGGCTTGCTGATAATGAACTCCTTTTACTTGACCTTATCTGAGAAGCACTTTATCTGCCCTTCCATTCTAAACAATAGCTTTGCTGGATAGAGTAATCTTGTATGTAGGTCCTTGCCTTTCATGACTTGGAATACTTCCTTCCATCCCCTTCTTGCCTGTAAGGTCTCTTTGGAGAAATCATCTGAGAGTCTAATGGGAACTCTTTTGAAGGTAAATGTTTCCTTTTCTCTTGCTTCTTTTAAGATTCTCTCTTTCTCTTTAATCTTGGGTAATACACTTATGATGTGCTTCAGTGTGTGCTCACTTGGGTCACAATTCTTTGGGACTCTCTGAGCTTCCTGGACTTCCTGGAAGTCTATTTCCTTTGCAGATTGGTGAAGTTCTCCATCATTATTTTTTCAAGTAAATTTTCAATTTCTTGCTCTTCTCCTCCTCCTCCTGGCAGCACTATGATTCAGATTTTGGAATGTTTAAAGTTGTCCCAGAGGATCCTAAGCCTCTCCTTACATTTTTTGAATTCTTGTTTCTTCACTCTGTTCTAGTTGACTGTTTATTTCTTCCTTGCTGTCCAATCTGTTGATTTGAGACCCAGTTCCTTTCCCATTACTGTTGATTCCCTGTACATTTTCTTTAATTAATTATTCATAGCCTTCACTTTTTCATCTATTTTGCAGCCATACTCGACCATTTCTGTGAGCACCTTTTTTGGGGGATGTTTAATTGTATTATTTATTTTTTAACTATTTTATTCAGTTAATAAATTAATTTGAATTAATTACAAAGTATTAATTACAGTTGTCTGCATTTTCCCCCACAACTCTCCACCTACACCAGCCAAACACACCTCCCTCCCTGCTTCAACCATCCACCTTAGTTTTGTCCATGTGTCCTTTACAGTAGTTCCTGAAAACCTTTCCCCGCATTGTCCTCTCCCACCTCCCCTCTGGTTACTGTCAGATAGTTCTTAATTTTAATGTTTCTGGTTATCTTTTGCTTATTTTTTCTTTTGTTGATTATATTCCAAATAAAGGTGAGATCACATGGTATTTGTCCCTCACTGCCTGGCTTATTGCACTTAGCATAATGCTTTCAATTCCATCCATGCTGTCACAAAGGGTAGGAGCTCCTTCATTCTCTCTACTGCATAGTTTTCCATTGTTTAAATATACCACGGTATTTTGATCCATTCATTCACTGATAGGCACTTAAGTTGTTTCCAGCACTTGGCTATTATAAATTGTGCTGCTATGAACACTGGGGTGCATAGGTACTTTTTGATTGGTATTTCAGGGTTCTTAGGATATAATCCCTGCAGAAGAACTGCCAGGTCAAAAGGCAGTTCCATTTTTAGTTTTCTGAGGAAATCCCATACTGTTTTCTGCAGTGGCTGCACCAGTCTGCATTCCCACCAACAGTGCACTAAGGTTCCCTTTTTTCCACATCCTCTCCAACACTTGTTTGTTGATTTGTTTATGATGGCCATTCTCACCAGTGTTAAGTGGAATCTCACTGTTGTTTTAATTTGCATCTCTCTGATGGCTAGTGATGCTGAGCATCTTTCCATATGTCTCTGGGCCCTCTGTATCTATCTCCTCCTTGGAGAACTGTCTGTGCAAGTTCTTTGCCCATTTTTGAATTGGGTTTTTTATCTTCCTGGAGTGGAGTCCTCTGAGTTCTTTATATATTTTGGAGATTAAACCTTTATCTGATGTATTATTGGCAAATATGTTTTCCCATACAGTTGGTTCTCATTTTATTTCAATGCTGTTTTACTTAGCCATTCAGAAGCTTCTTATTCTGATGAGGTCCCATTTCTTCATTTCTTTGTTTTATGACCCTTGTTTTAGGGGACATATCAACCCTCTACAAGATGCTGCTGCATGGAATGTCTGATATTTTCCTGCTAATATTTTCCTCTAGGACACTTATGTTGTCACAATTTATATTTAAGCCTTTTATCCACCTTGAATTTATTTCTGTGTATGGTGTAAGTTGGTGATCAAGTTTCATTTTTTTTTTGCATGGAGCTGACCTGGTCTTCCAACACCATTTGTTGAAAGGCTATTTTTGCTCCATTGTATGCTGTTGTCTGCTTGTTAAATATTAATTGACCATAGAGGTTTGGGTTTATTTCTGGCTTTATGTTTTGTTTCATTGATTTATGTGTTGGTTCTTATGCCAGTACCAGGCTGTTTTGATTACAGTGGTCTTGTCATATAGTTTGGTATCAGGTATTGTGATCCCTCCTACTTTGTTCTTCTTTCTCAAAATTGCTACAGCTCTTCAGGATCATTTATGGTTCCATATAATTTTCATAAATGTTTGTTCTATACTTCTGAATTATGTCATTGGTACTTTAATAGGGATTGCATTGAATCAATAAATTTCTTTGAGTAGTGTGGACATTCTGATGATGTTAATTCTTCCAATCCATGAACATGGTATGTTTCCATTTGTTTCTCTTCCTTACTTTCTTTCTTCGCTGTTGTCTAGTTTTCTGACTACATGTCTTTTGCCTGCCTGTTTAGGTTTATTCCTATGTACTTTATTTTTTCTTCTTGCTATATAAATGGGATTTTGTCCCTGACTTTTGTTTCTGATATTTCATTGTTGATGGACAAAAGTGCCTTTGATTTCTTGATATTGAGTTTGTATTCCGCTGTTTTGCCAAATTCATTTATTAGGTAAAACAGTTTTTTGGTAGAGTCTATAGGATGTTCTATGTACACTATCATGTAATCTGCAATGACAGTTTTACTTACTCCTTTGCAATTTAAATGCCTTGCATTTATTTCTTTGGTCTGATTGCTGTGGCTAGGACTCCCAATACTATGTGGAATAGAACTGGTGAAAGTAGACATCCTTGTCTTGTTCCTGATCTTAGTGGAAAATATATTAATTTTGCCCATTGAGTATGATGTTGGCTATAGATCTATCATATATGGCCTTTATTATGTTGAGGAATGCTCCCTCTACAGAATTCCCACTTTTTTGAGTGCTTTTATCACAAATTGGTGTTGTACCTTATCAAATGCTTTTTCCACATCTATTGATATGATCATGTGTTGTTTGTCTTTCCTTTTGTTTATGTGATGTATAATGTTTATTGATTTGTGAATATTGCACCATCTGGCATCCCTGGGATGAATGCCACTTCATCACAGTGTATGATATTTTTACTGTATCGCTGTATGCAGTTTACCATTATTTTGTTGAGGATTGTAGCATCTGTGTTCATCAGCGATATTGGCCTGAGATATTCTTTTTTATGTCTTTATCTGGTTTTGGGATTAGGATGATGCTGGCTTCATAAAAGAGTTTGGGAGTATTCCATCTTCTTGAATTTTTTGGAAAAATTTGTGAAGGATGGGGGTTGGCTCTTATTTAAATGCTTTGTAGAATTCTCCTGTGAAACTGTCTGGTCCAGGGCTTTTTTGTGTTGGGAGTTTTTTGTTTACTGCTTCGATTTCATCCACTGTTATTGATCCGTTCAGGCTTTCTGCTTCTTCTTCATTCAGTTTTGGAAGACTACATTTTTCTAGAAATTTATCCATTTCACCTAGGCTTTCATATTTCTTGGCATACAGTTTTTCATAGTAATGTCTTACAATCTTTTGTACTTCTGTTGTATCAGTTGTAATCTCTCCTTTTTCATTTCTGATTGTGGTTATTTGGGTCCTCTCTCTTTTTTCTTGGTGAGCCTTCTTAATGGCTTGTCAATTTTGTTTATCTTTTCAAAGTACCAGCTCCCAGATTTATTGATCCTTAGAATTCTGCTTTTAATCTCTACATCATTTAATTCTGATTTGATAATGGTTATTTCCATCCTTTTACTTGCTCTGGGCTGTCTTTGTCTTGGCTCTTCAAGTTCTTGTAGGCATAGGGTTAGGTTGTTTATTTGAAATGTTTCTATCTTTTTTTAGGTAGGCCTGTATCACTAAAAGCTTCCCTTTGAAGACTGCCTTTGCTGTATCCCATAAGTTTTGGGTTTTTGTGAGTTCATTTTCATTTGCTTCCAGAAAATATTTGATGTCTTCTTTAATCTCATTTTTGACCCATTCATTGTTTAATAGCATGCTATTCAATCTCCAAGAGTTTAAACATTTTTTTTCCTTTGAGGTTGTTTTCTAATTTCAATCCCCTGTGGTCAGAGAAAATTCTTGATATGATTTCAATTTTCTTGAATTTGTTGAGGCTTGTTTTGTGCCTTATTATGTGGTCTATCTTGGAAAATGTTCCATTTTTGAAAATAGTATGTGTTTTGCTTCCTTGGGATGAAAGTATATAGCTCATATGTATATATATGTATCTATATATATCAGTGTATAATCAGTATATATACATATAATGATTATACAGTATACATGTGTTTACACATATATACATGTGTTTTGCTTCCTTGTGATGAAAGTTCATTTATATGAAAGTATATAGTTCATATATATGTATCTATATATATCAGTGTATAATCAGTATGTATACATATATACTCATTTAATTATCAGTGTGTGTGTGTGGGTGTGTAGACATTGTTTGGAAGATTTGTTCATTTTGGACAGTGGAGTGTTGAAATCCCCTAGTATAAGTGTACTGCTGTCAATATCTTTCCTGATGTCCTCCTAGATTTTCTTCATGTATTTATGTGCTCCTATGATGGGTGCATATATATTTACAATGTTTATGTCTTCATGATGGATTTTTCCCTTGAGTATTATGAATTGATCTTCTGGGTCTCCACTTATGGACCTTTCTTTTAAGTCTGTATTGTCTGATATTGATATTGATATGCCAGCTCTTTTTTCCTGTCCATTTTCTTGGAAAATTTGTTTCTAGCCCTTCACTTTCAGTCTGTGTAGGTCTTTTGTTCTGACATGGGTCTCTTGTAGAGAGCATACATGTGGGTCTTTCTTCTTTATCCATTCAACTATTCTATATTTTTTGATTGGGGAATTCAATCTATTTACACTTAAGGTTATTATTGATAAGTACTTATTCATCACCATGTTTTGTACCTGTGTTTCTCTCTCTCTCACTGTTTTTTGTCCTGTCCTTAAAGAAGTCCATTTAGCATCTCTTGCAGAGCTGTTTTGGAAGAGGTATGTTCTTTGAGGCTTCTTTTGTTCAGGAAGCTCCTTATTTGGCCTTTCATTTTAATTGAGAGCCTTGCTGCATAGAGTCATCTTGGTTGCAGGTGCCTACTTTTCATTACTCACCATATTCCTTGCCATTCTCTTCTGGTTTGGAGAATTTCCATTGAGAAGTCAGCTGCTAGCCCTAACAGGGCTATCTTGCATGTTACTTTTTTGTTTTTTTCCTTGCTGCCTTTAAGATTATTTCTTTATCTTGGAGTTTTGCCCTTTTAATTATGTTGTATGTTGAAGTGGGCCTCTTTTGGTTCCTCTTGATTGGGACTCTGTGTGCTTCCTGGATTTGTGTGACTTTTTCTCTCTTCAAGTTAGGGACTTTTCCATTATTACTTTTTCAAACAGGGTTTCTATCCCTTGCTCTTCTTCTTCTCCTTCTGGTATCCCTATTAAACAGATATTATTATTACATTTCATGTTGTCCTGCATTTCCCTTAACTCCTCTTCATTCTTTCTGAGTTTATTTTCCATTTCTTGCTCATTCTGGGTGTTTTTTTCTACCTTGTCCTCCAGTTCACTTACCTGATACTCTGCTTCATCTAGCCTGCTTTTGATTCCTTCTACTGTGTTCATTATTTTAGAAATTGCATTCTTCATTTCCTCCTGGCCCTTGTTGATTGTTTCTGTTTCCTTTTTCATGTTGATATAGTTTGCAATGAGTTCATTGTGGTTTACCTGTAGATTCTGGTAATTCTCTTTGAGCTCATTGAGGTTCCTGATAACCATTGCTTTGAACTCAATATCTGATAGTTAACTTCCCTCTGTTTCATTTAGCATTCTTTCTGAGGCTTCCTCCTTTCTTTTAATTTGGGTATTGTTTCTTTGTCTTCCCATTGTTTGTGAGACTCCTCTTGTTAGCCTCTCCTTCTTAAATTGACTCCCTGGGTTTATGGTGTGAACCTCTATGGTAGAATACCTGTGAGATTGAGTGGTGCAATCTCCTTGGTATCCTGAGCTTGCTGGTCTTTGGCTACTATTTTTGTTGGCTCTCTGTATGTCTTTATGTTTTAACTGTTGTTAGTTCTTTCTTTGGTGGATCCTCCCCTCCTGCTGGTTAACTGAGGGCCACTCTACCTCATCTTGTATTCTGTTGTGAAGGTGTGGACAGGTTGTATTGAAGCTGGTTCTTCTGTCTGTGTGAGGTTTTGAGGTTTCTCTCTCAGTATTGTTCAGTGGTTTGTTCTGAGTAATTTCTTCACCATTTAGTTGTACTTCCAGATCAGTGTTAAGTGGAAGTTCATGTGGCTTCCACTCCCTTCTTCACCTTCTTCCATATTATCTGTTGGTGGTTCCTTTTTGGTGGGTTTCCTCTTCCAGCAGGTTTAGTGGTGTTCACAGCTGTTACCAATAGCCAGACAAAGAGGCATGGGGCAATGTCCTGAACAAAGGTGTATCTGTCTTTGTGGAGTTTGGGGTTATATGGAAGCCCCATAGTTCACCAGTGTGGAACCTCCTTTTTTAAATTTGTTTTTTGTCCGTTTTTTGGTTGTTCAAGGAAGCATGGTGTACCTACTTATACCTCCATCTTTGCCAGAAATCCACAAAAGGATTTTGATAAAATCCAGCACCCACTTATAAGGAAAACTCTCATAAATGTGTGAAAGAGTGAACACACCTAAATATAATAAAAGCCATATATGATGAACCAACAGCCAGCATCATACTCAATAGGCAAAAAATGCAAGTTTTCCCCTTAAGATCAGGAACAAGACAGGGCTTTTTATTTTCACTTCTTATTCAATGCATCACTAGAAGTCCTAGCTACAGCAATCATACAAGAAGAAGAAATTAAAAGCATGAAAATTGGAAAGGAGAGAAATGGGATGATGTTGGCAAGGTACATGGGATCTGAGCCCATTTTCTTGTGCACTTTACTGAGATATATAGCCAGTCTTCTGAGGAACAGTGTGAACAGCCAACACAATCCCAGCTGATAGGAAGTTTGGAAGCCAAAAGTTGAAGAAGATGCTTAAAAATCTATGCTAAGGAGATTTTATAGGCCCATGTGAAAGTCCCTGGCCCTTGCACTGGAGACTGCAGCTGCCACAGGAACACTGGAGGAGAGCCAGATCAATGATTTCAACATAGTAGTCCCTCCCAGAGCAGAAAAGTCACAGATACACCTCAGGATAAACCTGTATGAAAAAGTTGCTAGTGGAATAGAGAGGCAGTAAGGGACACAGAGTCGGTGGTATACCCCAACTTGGGTGGCTGTCACCAGCTGGGAGAGTACCAGAGAAATTAGGGAGCTGGGTGACAGTTGGAGTTGGAAGAATAGATGTGCCGTGACTGGCTATGACCCAGGTAGACACTAGCCTGGTCAGAGACTTGGTCTGTGTCAAGAGCCAGGTGCTTGTTAGGAATGGCAAGCTACACCCAAGGAACTTCTTTCAAAACAGGATCTCAGCTGCTGTGTTAGGACCTAGAGCACACAGGAATCTTTTGTAGAGATACCTTGCGTGGACAGGGTCCTGGTGGGCACAGTAGCCTGGCCAGCGAGGAGGGAGGAGTGGGGGTATGATTTGTTCCCACTCAGTGCAGCTCACAGACTGATCAAAGGGTAGCAACACGAAGTGGATTATTGGTGCCAGCCTGGCATATATGCACAGAATGGGCAGTGCAGGCCACAAAGAACTCAGATGGCATGGGCTGGAAACTTGGTACTTTGTGAGCATTGTAGCCCAGATTGAACCCACATCCTCGTGAAACCACAAGGAAGGAAAAGGAAATGGAGCTCAGCTCCCCTCTGCCTGCAAGATCTGGGAAAACCTGCAAAACCCACTTGGCAAGTTAAAGTCAGCAGAAAGCTCTTTTTTCCCCTAAGAGTAAGACAATAAGACCTGGATCTGTGAGAAAACCAGAGACAGATCCAGAAAGAAGTCAGAAGGTGAGACAAACATCATTTTGCTATCCTTCAGAACTTGCATGCTATTTTATTTATTTTCTTTCAATTCAAGTCATTTATTTTTGTTTTGCTTGTTTGATTTCATTGTTTGTTTTGTTTTCTTATTCTTCCTTTCATATTGCATTTTAATTTTTCTTCTTTCACTTTACTCATATTGGAAATAACACACAACTCTTGGTCTTTTACTTTTTATTATTTTTATTCAGATTATATATTTCTTACCATATCATTGATATTTGAAATCCAACATAGCACCCTTCCCTGGACTTAATCATCTTCATCATCTTCCTGAACTTTATTACTCTTGTGGTTAACTTCATTTTCTCACATACTACGTTAAGTTTCTATCCTGTACTCTCACTATTTCTCCTCTATCTAATTTCCCATAAGCCCTCTGCTTTCTAAAGTCAGGTCATATTCTTTTTCCCATCTAATAAGAGTATTACCACTTTTTCACCTTCTATAAAGAGTAGTTAATTGGGTGAAATATTCCAGTTAGCGCCATACTTCTCCAAAGGATCTCCAATTTATTCACTACTTGTTAGTCCTTCAAATCTCATAGAATACTCTCCTGCTGTCTTGCTCCATTTTGTCTTTGCCTTACCCGTGATCAATTGAGTAAGAAATTTTATCTTATTGTTTTTTCTCTCCATTATTTCCTTTTCCTTTTTCCTCTCTAATTTTTTCTCTCTCTCAACCTGAACTTTATTCTGTATTCTTATCAATTTGCCTATACCATTCTCTCAAAATCACTTTTTGTTACTGTAGATATTTCATACTTACTTTTTGATTTTCTACAATATTCTTATTACTGTTCCACCTTTATTAAACTTCTTTCAGTTGATGTTGCTGTGGGTTTTCCTCCAATTTTGCTTCCATTGTTGCAGTACCTTTATAATTTTAAGTAAAACTCATAGTATACTCTTTGTTCTTCTAATCCCATTGTGTCCATTACCCTTTTTTTGTTTTACTTATTTTGTAATTTTGCTCTCTCCATATCTTCACCTCAGCTTTATCCCAACTCTTGTCAATTCTCCTCCCTCTTACCACACAACAACATTTTCCCCTTTTCAGTCATTTCATATTCCCTTTGTCATGTCACATAATATCTGCAATTCTTCTTCACATTTATTAATCTTAGTTCTATCATGGTTAAGACTGCTGAAATGTTAGGGGGATCTTTTAGCTGGCATACATTTGATGGTCTGGTAATACTGCTTTATAAATCAACACCTGTACAATAGCATACAAGAAAAGGTGGGAATGGTGAATACTAGTAAACCCACTGGATGGGAGAACACACCAGAAAAGGACCCACCATCAGGTAAAGCACAAGTACAAAAACAGTTGGCACAAACGGAAGAAACGGCAACCCTAGAGCATCCAGAGAAGGAGATAAAAGAGACTTAACCACTGAGTCTCAAGAACTCCTACCACAGAAGTTCGCCCCATGAAGAGAGGCAGGCAAAGCAGAGCATAAGAAGCTGCAGAAACTGACAAAAAGAGTTATCTCAAATGGGGAGAAAAAGAAAGAACATTTAGCCAAATGGAATGGAAGACACCCCAGTAAAATAGATAAATGAAATGCAAGCAAGCAAACAATCAGATATAGAGTTCAAAAGAACGGGTTTAAGAATGCTCAAATAACTCTCTGACAACTACAAGGAACTCAATGGCAACTACAACGGTATGAAAGAGGAACTTGAAACTGTAAACAATAAACAGGAAAAATGTAGAATACAATTATTGAAAAAATATATACTAGGAGGAATTACAAGCAACCTGGATGAAGCAAAGGACTGAATTAATGAGATGGAAGACAAGGTAAAAAGAAATGCCCAGGTAGAGCAGGTGCATGAAAAAAAGACTCAAAAAATGTAAAGAAAGCTTAAAGGAACCTAAAACATGAAACACAAAAACATTCAAATAGCAGCAATACCAGAAGAAGAAGAAAAGAAACCCTGTTAAAAAAAAAATGACAGAAAACTCCCTGAACCTGGATAAAGGAAAAGCCACACAATTTCAGGAAGCACAGAGGGTCCCAATCAAGGTTAATCCAAAGAGGTCTACTCCAAGACATGTCATAATTCAAATACCAAATTTTAAAGACAAAGAGAGAATCTTAAAGGTGTGAAAAGAGAAACAGGAAATAACATACAACTTGGGCAACTTATAGAAATTTCTTCTCAGATGTATTTCCCCAGGCATGGGAAGCAAAAGAAGAAATAAACAAATGGGACTTCATCAAACTAAAAAGTTTTTGCAAAACAGAGGAAGTCATTGACAAAATAAAAAGACAACACACAGAATGGGAGAATATATTCACCAATACATCTCTCTAATGGGGCTAATATCCAAAATTCATAAAATACTTATAAAACTCAACACCAAATAAAAAACAACAAACAACCCAGTTATAATATGTGCAAAGGATCTGAATAGACTTGTATCCAAAAATGACATGTAGAATGCCAATAGACATATGAAAAGATGCTCAACATCATTAATCATCAGATAAATGCAAATGGAAACCACAATGAGATATCATCTTATACCTGTCAGAATGGTTATCATCAATATATTAACAAACAACAAGTGATGCTGAGGATGTGGAGAAAGGGGGACCCTTTTGCATCCTTAGTGGGAATGCAGATTGGTGCAGACACTCTGGAAAGCAGTTTAGAGATATCTCAAAAAATTAAAAGTGTATCTGCCTCTTGACCTAGAAATCCCACTTCTGGAGATATATCCAAAGGAACCCAAAACAGTAACTTGAAAGAATGTAAGAATCCCTGTGTTCATTGCAGTGTTATTTCCAATATCCAAGTTATGGAAGCATCCCAAGTGTCCACCAATAGACAATTGGATCAAGCTACTATGAAACATTTACACAATGGAATTGTACTAGGCTATAAAAAAAAGAATAAAATTTTATCCTTTGCAACAGAATTGATCAGCCTGGAGAACATTATGCTAAGTGAGATAATTCAGTCAGAGAAATACATTTTCCATATGATTTCACTCATATGTAGAATCTAATTAACAAACTGAAATAACAAGCAAAGCAGAGATAGACTAATAGATGGAGAACATATTACGGCTAGTTGGGTACGAGGAGGTGAGGGAGTAGAGGGATTGAACAGAAAGGAAAAAGGACTCATGGACATGGACAAAAGTATAGTGATTGCTGAGGGGAGGGGAATATAAAGAGACTGAGTGGTAACAGAAAAAATATAATAAAGAGGAAATTAAGGAAAACATAAAAATATAAAGAAAACTATAGTGCCGTGGTCCCCAACGTTTTTGGAAACAGAGGGTGGTTTTTTGGAAGACAATTTTTCCATGGACCATGGGAGAGGGGATGTTTTTGGGATGACTCAAGTGTGTTACATTTATTGTGCACTTTATTTCTATTATTAATACATAGTAATACATAATTAAATAACTATACTACTCACCATAATGCAGAATCAGTGGGAGCCCTAAGTTTGTTTTTGTGCAAGTAGACAGTCCCCTTTGGGGGTGATGGGAGACAGTGACACCTGAAGTGTGTTGCTTATGTCCAGTCTACTGTATAATCTCATTTTCATTGCTGTCACAGCAGAAAACTGCTTCATGAAGACAGGACCTTTGGAAATGGATGCAGGTTTTTCAGTGCTTTTGTGGTAGTCTCAGGATAGTCCACCTTGACACTATCCAGTGTGTATGGAGAGTTGAAGTTGCCTCATACATACTTTTAAGACCACTGTCCTTTGCAATTTCAAGTTGTTGATCCTCTTCTAACACAGACAAAGTTGATTGACCTGGCTTATTCAGAAATCGGTTGCAGACCCATTTCTTCCCAGTTCATGGTCTTTTTTGGTTGGGAATTAATGCTCAAACTCTTTTGAAAGCTGAGGTAGATGATCATGCACCTGCTGGGAGGAAAAAGGTGCTGACTCAGTCTCTTTCAGAATGTCTGCTAATGTTTGAAACATGTCAAAAATTTGAATCCTCATTTGTCATCTCCATAATTCCAGTTTGGCTTTGAATGCAGCCACTTTTTTTTCCAACTTGAACACCGTTGTGATTCTCCCCTGATTGGACAAATTGAGTTCATTGAATAGGTTGATTATGGCACATAAGCAAGCAAATTTCGCAATCTGGGTTGTAGATATGGTAGTGAGGTAGGTGGGAGTGGATCCCAGTTCTCCCCATACCCAGCTGGAACACCTAGCTGGTCTTCTGAGGAATAGAGTGAACAGCCAACGGAATCTCAGCTTATATGAAGATTGGAGGCCAAAAACTGAACAGGACATTGAAAAACAGATGATGAGGAGATTGTGCTGGGACAATAAGGTCCCTGGGATTTGCGTGGGGACCAAGGCATCTGTGGCCCCTGGCCTGGTGCCTGCTGCAGGATATGGGGAGGAGAGGTACATCACCAGCTCTCTCCCCTACCAGAGCAGAGAGGACAGTCCAATACAAGGAGGGACCTGGATGCTGGAAGTCACTGGGAGGAGGAGAAATAAAGTGGGAGGCAAACAGAGGCACTGTACATCCACTGGGACTATGGATGCTGGCAACAGAGAAATTGAGATGCCAGGTGACACCTGGAGAAGGGAGGAGTTGGGCCATGTTGAACCCTGACTCTGATAGTCTCCAGACTGGTTGGAAAGTTGGGTTGTGTGAAAAGCAACACACTTGTTAAGAATGGCAGTCAGCTGCTTTGTAAGGAAGCAGCTTGCTCTCCTAAAGAGTGGTTTCAGCTGCACACACTCAGATGCTGAGCCATGTGGAACTGCAACCCTAAGCTTGTCTTGTGCTGCACACCCAGAGGGTGAGTACCACTGTAGGAGACCATTCTGCATGGTGTGGGCCTAGCTCCCACACAGAGATGCACAGGACCCACACCCACAGAGAGGTTCTCCCATGGAAAATCAGGTTTGCGATGTGCCTAAGCCACTTTGCATCTTTTTGCCAAAAAAGCCCTTTACCCTGATTTGCAGTAAACATTTACTGCAAAATAACTTCCTAAAATCCATGCTAACCTTCCAAGGACAGAGTAACTGGTTTGATCACTTTTGCCTCTTCATTTGTAAATATCCCTTTTTAGTGATGAGACTACTGGCATTCTCTTCTTTGTTTTCTCTATAAGGCCACCCCCTAAAGTGAACCCGTGCAGAGTTAATGAGAACCTTCATGTAATGTGCCCAATAAGACAATAAAAGCTTGTCAAAGCAAGGGCTGAGGCTTTTGCTCCTCTTGAGAGAGAAGCTCCTCACCCTTTTCTTCCACAGGATTCAGTAGTCCATGTGAACTTCTTTTGGTTCAGCTACAATGCTGTGGACCCCATGAGCCAGGGACCGCAACATACCACAATGGAAAAGCTCATCTGAGATTGACTCACACTGCTCACCCAGAGACTAAGTGGCTAATTTGAGCCAGGCAGCTCATGGAGGACTTGGGCTGCATGCTGGGAAACTGTAAATATTGTGGCCCAGATCTGGTCCCCATCCTGAAAAAACCAAAGGAAAGGAGAAAAGTGAAGCTCTCCTCTTCCTGTGGCATCTAGGAAGACCAGCAGAACTCACTGAACAGATTGAAAGTCAGCAGGAGGCTTATTTTTTGTTGCTCTCACTTTTTACCTCCTTTTTCTTTTTTCCTCCAAGTGAGACAGTAAGATGTGGAGTTAGGAAGGGTCCAGAGACAGATCCAAAGGAGGAGCACAAGGTTAACCACAAATATTGAGAAACTGAGACAAATGTCACTTTTCTATCCCATAGAGCTGACATTTTATTGTTTATGTGTATTATTGTTTTTCTTTATTTTTACCACTTCTAGTTTATTAGTAATTTATTTTTCTTCCTTATGTTTAGTTTCCCTTATTTTATTTCTTTGTTTAAATGCATTGTTTGACTGGTTTCCCTTATATTCCCTTTATTGAATCGTAATTTTCCTTCTTTCACTTCAACCCTGTTCCAATAACACACACCTCTTGATGGGGTATTTTCTATATTGGTTATCCAAATCATTTATTTCTTGTCATGTTATTGCTGTTCCGGTAATATTTCACATAATTGTTGTTCCATACAATTACACATATCACACAACAACCCTCCCTGATATTACCCCACTTAACTTTAATCCTGAGAATTATTAGTGTTATGGTTAACTCTATACTTTTGAACACTGCCTACTTCCTATCCTTTACTCTCACTATATCTCATTATCTAAACTTGCACAAGCCCTATTTTCTGGATTCAGCTCACAATCCTCCTCCCCTCTAACAAGAGACTTATCTCTCTTTCTCCTTTTATAAAAAGTGGCTAGCTGAGTGAAATATCACAGCTAACTCTATACTTACCCAAATAATCTGTTATCTCTTCTCTACTTGCTGGTTCATTAAATCCCATAAAATACCCTCCCACTGTCTTAGTCCATTTTACCTACCCCCTACCACTGATCACATACAAAATAGGTGGGAGCTGAGAACATAAGTATATACACAGGAGGAGAGAAACTACCAACAAAGGAACCACCAAAAGGTAAAAACCCAAGTGTGAAAAGAGAGCCCACACAAGGAGAAGAAAGGGCAAGCCTACAGTGTCCAGACAAGAAGATTAAAGAAACCACAACACTTGAAACCCAAAGAAATCCTATCATAAAAGTTCACCCTAAAAAGATAGCTAGTGAAGCAAAACATCAGGAAGTGCAGAAATAAAAAAAAAGAGTCACCTAAAATGGAGAGACAAAAGAAGTACATCCAATCAAAAGTAATGGAAGACTCCCCACTAAAAGAGATAAAAGAAGTGGAGGTAACCAAACTATCAGATATAGAATTCAAAATAATGGTGGCAAAGATGCTGAAGGAACTCACAGACAAGTACAAGGAACCGAGTGATAATTACAACACTATGAAAAAGAAAAAAGAAACTATAAATGAACAGCAGGAAGAAATAGAAAATAAAATCTCAGAAATAAGAAATACACCAGAAGGAATAACAAGCACATTGGATAAAGCAGATGATCAAGTCAGTGAGCTGGAGGACAAAGTAGAAAAAACACACAGAAAGAGCAAGGAAAGGAAAAGAGACTCAGAAAGAATAAACAGGTAGTAAGGGAGCTGCAAGATAACATGAAAGGTAATAATATCCATATAATAAGTATGCCAGAAGGAGAAGAAGAAGAGCAAGACATAGAAAACCTGTTTGAAAAAGTAATGATGGAAAATTCCCCTAATCTGATGAGAGAAAAAGTCATGCAAATCCAGGAAACACAGACAGTCTCAATCAAGAGGAACCCAAAGAGGCCCACCTCAAGACACATCTTAAATAAAATGACAAAATTCCAATATAAAGAGTGAATCCTAGGGGAAACAAGGAAGAAACAGAAAGTAACGTACAAGGGAGCCTCCATAAGACCAGAAGCTGACTTCTCAATGACAACACTGCAAGACAGATGAGAATGTCAAGAAATATTACAAGTAATAAAAAGCAGAGATCTGAAGCCAAGAATACTTTATCAAGCAATGTTCTCAATTAAAATGGAAGCCCAATAAAGAGTTTCCCAGACAAAAAAAAAAGTATAAAAGAATACACGTCTACTAAACCACCTCTGCAAGAGATGCTAAAGGATCTCCTTTAAGAAAAGGAAGAAAAACAGTGAAAGATGAACACAGGTATGAAAAAATAGCAAAGAATAAGTACCTATCAATAATAACCTTAAACATAAATTGATTAAATACCCCAATGAAAAGACATAGAATAGCTGAATGGATAAGAACACATGACCCACACATATGCTGCCTACAAGAGACACACCTCAGAACAAAAGACCTATACAGACAGAAAGTGAAGGGCTGGAAACAAATATATATATTTTTTAATGGACAGGAAGAAAGAGCTGGGGTAGCAATAGTCATATCAGACAATACAGACTTTGAAAAAAGGGCCATGAAAGAGACCCACAATGTCACTTCATAATACCCAAGGGAATAATCCATCAAGAAGACAAACATTTTAAATATATGTGCACCCAACACAGGAGCACACAAATGCATAAAGAAAAGCATAGAGGAAGCAACCTAGGTACCCATCAGTAAATGAATGGATCAAGAAACTTTGGTACATTTACACAATGGAATTCTATGCAGCAGAAAGAAAGAAGGAGCTCCTACCCTTTGCAACAGCATGAATCAAACTGGAGAGCATTATGCTAAGCGAAATAAGCCAGGCAGTGAAAGACAAATACCATATGATCTCACCTTTAACAGGAACCTAATAAAAAACAAACAAACAAACAAACAAGCACAATATAACCAATGACACTGAAATTGAGAAGGGGTTGATAGTCACCAGAGGGGAGAGGGGAGGGAATTTCAGGGGGAAAGGGGAAGGGTTTGGAGCAACAAGTATAAAGGACACATGGGCAAAAACTAGCGGGGGTGGAAATGGGAGGGGTTGGGGAGGGCTGGAATGGGAACAAAAGACAGAAAACTGTACAAGAACAACAATTAAAATAAATTTTAAAAAATGCTAAAAAAATAAAAAGAAAAAAAAGATATAGACAACAACACACTTATACTAAGGGATTTCAACAAACCAGTGTCAAAAATGGGTAGATCTTCCAAACAAATTATCAGCAAAGATATTGTGGCAATGAACAATGTCCTAGATCAAATGGACTAAACTGATATATTTGTAGAGCTTTTCATTCAAAAGAAGCAAAATACACATTCTTTTCAAAAGCACATGGAACAATTTCAAACTTAGACCACTTGACAAAACACACAACAAGCCTCAACAACTTCATGAATATTGAAATCATTTCAAGCATTATCTCCGACCACAAGGGTGTGAAACTGGAAACCAACCTCAGGGAAAAACCTAAAAATCACTCTAACTCATGGAGATTGAATGGGGTCCTATTAAACAATGAATGAGACAAGAATGAGACCAAGGAAGAAATCACAAATATTCTGGAAGCAAATGAAAATGAATTCACCACAAACTAAAATTTATGAGACACAGTGAAGGCAGTCCTGAGAGGGAAGTTCATAGTGATACAGGTCTACCTAAAAAGATAGAGACGTTTCAATTAATCAGCCTAACCATATGCCTACAAGAACTTGAGGAACAAAAACAAAGACAGACCAGAGCAAGTAGAAGGATAGAAACAACCAAGATCAAAGCAGAATTAAACAATGTGGAGACCAAAAACACAATTCTGAGGATCAATAAATCCCGAAACTGGTTCCTTCAAAAGATAAACAAAATTGGCAAACATTTAAGCAGACTCATCAAAGAGAGAGAGAGAGAGAGAGAGAGAGAGAGAGAGAGAGAGAGAGAGAGAGAGAGTCCAAATAAACACAATAAGAAATGAAATAGGAGAGATTACAACTGATATCACAGAAATACAAAGGATTGTAAGAAATTATTATGAAGAATTATATGCCAAGAAATTGGAAAAGCTAGATGAAAAGACAATTTTCTCGAAAAATATAATCCTCCAAAACTGAATGAAGAAGTATCAGGAAGCCTGAATAGACCTATAACCAGTGATGAAGTTGAAGCAGAAAAGCCTTTGACCAGAAAGTTTCACAGGAGAATTATACAAAGCATTTAAGGAAGAAATAACCCCTATCCTTCACAAATCATTCCAAAAAAATTCAAGAAGATGGAATACTCCCAAAAACTTTTATGAAGCCAGCATCAACCTAATCTCCCAAACAGATAAAGATATAAGAAAGAAAATGTCAGCCCAATATCGCTGATGAATATAGATGCTAAAATCCTCAACAAATATTGGCAAACCACATCCATAAATACAGTAAAAATACCACACACAATGGTCAAGTCAGATTCATCCCAAGGATGCAAGGATGGCACAATATTCACAAAACAGTAAATGTAATACATCACAAAAAAAAGGAAAGACAAAAATTGCATGATCATATTGATAGATGCAGAAAAAACATTTGATAAGGTAGAGCTCCCGATTATGATTAAAAAAAAAAAAAAAAAACCTCAGCAAAGTGGGGATAGAGGCAGCATCCCTCAAAATAATAAAGGCCACATATGAGAGAACTAGAACCATACTCAATGGGCAAAAACTAAAAATTTTCCCACAAACTTTAGGAACAAGACAAGTTGTCCACTTTCACCAGTTCTATTCAACATATGGGTGGAAGTCATAGCCCCAGCAATCAGACAAGAAATGGAAATAAAAGGCATCCAAGTTGGAACAGAAGAAACAAAACACTCATTGTTTTCAGATGACATGATAGTGTACAAAGAAAATCCTATAGACCACCAAAAAGCTCCTTGACCTAATAAATGAATTTGGCAAAACAACAGGATACAAAGTCAATACTCAGAAATCAGAGGCATTTTGGCCCACCATCAATGAAATATCAGAACAGAAATCAGGAAAATAATCCTATTCATATAGCAACAAGGAAAAAAAAAAAAACTCCTAGGAATAAACCTAACCAAGGAGGTAAAAGACCTATACTCAGAAAACTGCCCAACACTAAAGAAAGAAATCAAGGAAAACACAAACAAATGGAAACATATATCATATTCAAGGATTGGAAGAATTAACATCATCAAAATGTCCATACTACCCAAAGGAATTTATAGATTCAATGCAATACTTACTAAAGTACCAATGACATATTTCACACATATAGAACAAACACTTAAAAAATTTATATGGAACCATAATTGACCCCAAATAGCTGAAGCAATTTTGAGAAAGAAGAGCAAAATAGGAGGGATCATAATACCTGATATCAAATTGTATTACAAGGCCACTGTAATCAAAACAGTCTGTTACTGGCATAACCACAGACACATGAACAAATGGGACAGAATGGACATCCCAGAAATAAACCCAAGTCTCTATGGTCAATTAATATTCAACAAAGGGGGCAGCAACATAAAATGGAGCAAATGTAGCCTCTTCAACAAGTGGTGTTGGGAGAACTGGACAGCTACATGCAAAAAAAAAAAAAAATGAAACTCAAGCACCAGCTTACACCATACACAAAAATAAGCTCAAGGTGGATAAAAGATTTAAATATAAGCTTTGCCACCATTAAAGTCCTATAGGAGAACATAGGCAGGCAAATCTCAAATATTTCACACAGCAATGTTTTTACTAATATGTCCTCTAAAGCAAGGGACATAAAGGAAAAAATAAATAAATGGGATCTCATCAAAATAAAAAGCTTCTGCATGGCTAAAGAAAACAGCATTAAAATGAAAAGAGAATCAACTGTATGGGAAAACATATTTTCCAATGATAACTCAGACAAGTGTTTGATCTCCAAAATATATAAAGAACTCACACAACTCCACTCTAAGAAAGCAAGCAACCCAATTAAAAAAATGGCAAAGAATTCATATACACACTTCTACAACATGGACATTCAGAGGGTCCAAAGACATATGTAAAGATGCTCAATATTGCTAGTCATTAGAGAGATGCAAATTAAAACCACAATGAGATACCACCTCACACCTTTTGTGAATGGCCATCATAAAAAAAGCAACAAACAACAAGTATTGGAGAAGTTGTGGAGAAAAGGGAAACCTAGTGCATTGTTCATGGGAATGCAGACTGGTACAACCACTATGGAAATCAGTATGGAATTTCCTCAGAGAACTAAAAATGTAATGGCTTTTGACCTGGCAATTCCACTACTAGGATCATATCTTAAGAACACTGAAACACCAACCCATAAGAACCCATGCACCCCAGTGTTCATAGCAGCACAACTTACAATAGCCAACTGCTGGAAGCAACCTATGTGCCCATCAGTAAATGAATAGTTCAAACAACTATGGTACATCTACACAATGAAATTCTACGCAGCAGAAAGAAAGAGGGAGTTCCTACCCTTTGTGACAGCATGGGTAGAACTGGAAAGCATTATGCTAAGTGAAATAAGCTAAACAGTGAAAGACAAATACCATATGATCTCACCTTTAACTGGAGCCTAATCAAGAAATTGGACAAGCTAGAAAAATATAACCAAAAACTGAAGTTGAGAACAGGCTGACAGTGATCATAGAGGAAAGGGGAGGGGATAATGGGCGAAAAAAGGTGAAGGGTTTACAGGAACAACTTTAAAGGACACATGAATAGTAACAAGGAAGAGTAGAAATAAGGATGGAGGTGGAGAAGCCTGGGGTGGTCAGGAGGGTTGACAGGGGAAAGGGTGAAAGCTTTACTTGAACAATGATTAAAAAAGAACTTTGAAACAGTAAAGCTAAGCATTATAAAAAATTAAAATAAAATAAAATTTTGTGACCAATTCCATGTCACTGAAATGTGCTGCCACTGGTGACTGTTTTTCTAAAAGAAATCTCTGGAGTTGCTCTTGTAACTCAAAAACTCTAGCCCATGATCTATCTTTAGAGAGCCATTTTACTTCTGCGTGTAAGAGAGCACATGTGCGCTCTGTCCATCTCCTCACAAAGCTACATGAACACAAGTGAGTTAAATCATGTACTTTAATATGGTTGATAATTTTAAACACTACCCTGAAAAATGTCCTTAAGTTCAGATGACATTTTTCAGCTAGCCAGCATTTCTCTACTGATGACACGGTGTGTAGACTCACATTCAGAAGGGACTTCTTTGACTGGAGTTGTGAAACCAGAAAGCCAGCCAATCATGGCAGCCCCTATGTCCATGCCTATACTGACACAAAATGACCAATTCAGTTTTCCTGACATGTAATCATTCAACTTGAGTAGTTCTGAAGCTGTGGTGTTGGTTGGCAACATAAGTGCCCATAATGTATCCTCATGCACATCCTCCTGAAAAACATATCACACGAAAACAAGCATTGTTGTCTTGTTGTCAACATTGGTAGACTCATCAACCTGGATTGCATACCATGGTGACTCATTAATCCTCTCTGACAATTGTGCCCCTATATCCTCTGGTATTTCATCTACTCTTCTAGTTATGGTGCTAGCTGAAAGAGAAACATGTGCCAACTTTTGAACTGCACCTTCTCCTAAAACTTCAAGACAAATATCCTTAGAGCATGCAGGATCAATTCTTCATCAACAGTAAAGGGCTCTTCAGCTTTAGCAATATGGTTAGTCACTAAGAAAGGTATTCTCAGTGCAGACACATTTGAGAAAGTGGTGGCCTTCAATAATTGCTTCTGTTTATGTTTACATTTTTTTTCTTTTGAAAAAGTCCAAAGGCATGTCTTCTAGTGTAGGGTGCATGGTCTCCATGTAGTGAAGCAGTTTTGAAGGTCTCATGGCTTTGTTGCAGAGCCAGTCACCACATGCTATATAAAGCAGGCTTGGAGAACGTGAATCACCTTTTGCAATGAACCCATAATTTAAGTAGGACTCTTGGTATTTTCTTTTAAAGGCAGCTTTCTTTTTATTGACAGTCTTCTGCTGTCTCACCATTGAGTCTCTTTCCCTTTTCAAAGAAGTTCTCCAGTAATGTTTATTTTTTACTCATTTTGGCTAAGGTTAGCTTGTGGGTTTACCAAAACTGTGACCAAGACAAGTGCACAGTGCAGGAAAGAGGCACAGATGGAAGTGGTAAATGAAATAATACATGTGCCATGCACAGACTTAAATAGGTGTTGGATTCTGATTAAAGCCTTCCACTAGATGAAGCTTAATTGTCATTTGCCACTCACTAGTAGGGTTTCAATATGAGTCTGCAAGTAATTGATTTATTATGGTCTCTATGCAGTCAAACCTCTTTACAAATGACAATCTGTATTTGCAGCCTCTCTCCAGCACCAGCTTCACTGCCTTAGCTCCACCTCAGACCATCAAGCATTAGATTCTCATAAGGAGTGTGCAACCTAGATCCCTCACATGTGAAGTTCACAGTAGGGTTCGATCTTCTTTGGGAATCTAAGGCTGCCGCTGATCTGACAGGAGGTGGAGATCAGGTGGTAATGTGAGCAATGGGGAGTAGCTGTAAATACAGATGAAGTTTCACTTTCTTGACTGCCATTCACCTCTTGCTGTGCAGTCTGGTTTCTAAAAGGCCACAGATGGGTACTGGTCTGTGGCCCAGGGGTTGGAGACCCCTGCCCTAGTGCACTGTTGATAAGAATGCAGATTTGTGGAACCACTATAGAAAACAGTATGGAGCTTTCTCAACAAATTAAGAATGGAACTGCCTTATGACCTAGCAGTTCTAATTCTGGGTATATATCCGAAGAAATACAAAACACTTTCCAAAAATATATGCTGCTCTATGTTCTTTTCAGGTTATTTATAATAAGCAAGGTATAGAAGCAACCCAAGTGTCCATCAATATATGAGTGGATCGAAAAACAGTGGTATGTACATATATACAATGGAATATTCTTGGTTGTAAAAAATAAAATCTTACCATTTGTAACAGCATAGATCAGCACTAATTAACTTTTTAGAACTAAGTACTGGATTTGTGGAAGACAATTTTTCCATGTACCAGGGTGGGGAAGTACTGGAGACAGGAGTGTGAAGCTCAGGCAATAATGTGAGCAAAGCTTCACTTGCTCTCTGGCCATGCACCTCTTGCTGTGCAACCCAGTTCCTAATAGGCCATGGAAGATGCTGGTCTATGGATAAAGGGTTGGGGACACCTGGTATAGATGGACATAGAGGGTATTATACTCAGTGAAATAAGTCAGACATGTTGAGACAAAAAACATATGATTTCACTTTTATGTGGAATCTAAAGAACAATATAAACCAACAAACAAAATTGAAACAGATTCACAGATACTGATGGTTGTCAGAGGGCTGGGGATTAGAAGTCTAAGTGATAAAGGTGAAGTGTTGAAGAAATACAAATTGGTAGTTGCAAGATAGTTACAAGGATGTAAAGTACAGCATAGAAAATATAGTCAATAACACTATAATAACTGTATGGTACCAGGTAGGTACTGGTAATATTAGGGAGAATACTTGGTAAAATATATGGTTATCTATCCACTATGCTGTACACCAGAAACTAATACAAAATGTTATTGAATTTAAACTGTCCTTGAAATATAAAATTAAAAAGAGTGAGAGAATCAGGCTCAGACAGACTAAGAAACTTGCACATATGTACACAGGAAGTATATGTTGTGCTGTAATTTGAATATAGGTTTTTTAAAATAAAAACTCTGTTTTTCCAGCTCTGACTGGTGTAGCTCAGTGGACTGAGTGCTGGCCTACAAACCAAAGGGTCACTGGTTCAGTTTCCAGTCAGGGCACATGCCTGAGCTGCTGGCCAGGTCCCCAGTAGGGGACAGGCAAGAGGCAACCACACATTGATGTTTCTCTCCCTCTCTTTTTCCCTACCTTCCCCTCTCTCAAATAAATAAATAAATAAATAAATAAATAAATAAATAAACTCTTTAAAAATATTATTTTATATATTGATGTTAATTCAGGTCAGAAAATTGGTTAAATATAAGAACATCTAGTTCTAGAAAAGCAAATAAAAACAGCAGAAAATTATGATACCCATCACAGTCAAATTGTGTCCCTGTACACTTCTTAACTTCTGTGATATTTTTCTGATAGATTGTATATTCTAGTGTGATTATCTTCCTTTTTAATGACAGCATTATGATATCCATATTTAGCATTTTCCATCTGTTTATGGTATGGAACCATGGAGAATTGCCTATCCATTGATTTTACTATATCAATGAATAAATGTCTCCCACACAGCATCTCCCTCACATATTATTTGTATATTTATTTTGAACATGTGTATACTTATCCTTCTCCCACATGCACACACACACATACATGCACCAAATAAATAATTCATACAGAATGATAAATAGAGATCACAGAGACTAATCAGCTGCCATAGAAAAATTTTGAAATGCGTGATATTTTTTCAATATAGGCTACTTTTTGTAAGGAATTGAATTCAGGTATTTATATGAGCCATCACACCCCTTGAGCTTTCACAAATTTTTCTGTCAATAACTCTTATAAAATGGAAATGATAAAAATGTTTAAATAACACTGTGCTTTAATAAACAACCCCATCAAAAATTTCACTTAGGAAAGAGAAATGTTAAGTTGCAAAACAAAATAAGAAGCTCAAATCAGGTTCTGTAGAAAGAAAGGGCAGTAAATTATAATATTAGCAAAATTAATTGAGTAACAGCATGAGTGGTAGTTGATTTGGTGTTCTCTTTCAAGCTTTTAGCCCTTAGAAAGATGAGACAATGAGGCAATTACCCTCCTCCACAATCCTGAACTGTAACACTTCTGCTCCAGCTCCTTGGGACTGGTGTAATTTATTCATGCAGGAATGCATTTATGTATCAGTTCGTAGATTTGATTTTTCTTCATTATTAGATTAATGGTTTTATAAGCAGATATTCATCTGGGAGAACAATAGGAAGGAAAGAAATAAAGAGAAGTAGGAAGGAAGGGAGGAAGGATGAAAAGAAGAAACTGATCTAATAAGTAGTGTTATTGTAAATCAGAGAAGCTTAGTAGAGCCTACTTCCCCAAAACTTTAAAGCCTGCAGAAGTGGTAACAGAGTGTTTTCTAATGCTAAGAATGTGCTTGTGATGAATGTCAAGTGACATAAAACTCGGACATTTTATGAATTGTCTTGTTACTAACAAGGTCTGAGCATTTTCTTTATCTTTTGTAAGTTGAAGTGTTTTTTGTTTGTTTGTTTGTTTCCCACAAAGGTATGTTACACATCAACCGTTTTCTATTTTGAGAACTATTATTTAATTATTTATTCCATAAGAGAAAGCATCATGTTTTACAAGGAAATTTATTTATTCTTTTTTCACTTAAGAAAGCAGGAACCAGAAGAGACATTCCTTTTTAATTATTTTAGTTCTACATACATAGGTGATTGTGAAACCTAGTATTTTGCTTTAGCTCTAGATATTTTTGATATTTTTTAAATATTAAGAGACAAGGACACACTAGTAGGTGTCCTTTAAGGGTAACATGTACAAGGTAGGAGTATACTGTAGTTTAAATTATGATCTATTCAGAAAATTTTTAATAAATTTTATTTTTAGAGAAGTTTTAGAATCAAAGCAAGATTGAACAGAAGGTCCAGAGATTTCCCATATACTTCCTACCTCCACACATGCATAGCTTTATCTGTTATCAATGATCACTACCAGAGTTGTACATTTGTTACAATCAATGAATCTACATTACCACATTATCACCCCAAGTCCGTAGTTCACATCAGGCTTCATTCTTTGTGTTGTACATTATGGATTTGAACAAATTAATAATGACATGTATCCATCATTACAATACCACAGAGTGTTTTCTCTACCTTAAATCCTCTGTGCTCTTCCTAGAAGTTGTGATGCAAATTATAGCCAGCACAGAGAACTTACCATAGAATAACTAACTCTAGGGGAGATCTAAGCTAAGAAAGAACACCTGCTTCTTTTCTGACATATTGAACAGTTAGCTGTCTTCACAGGCCATTTTTACTTATCCTTTTTCTTTGAGAAAAACAGTAGAACTGACAGTAAACAACCTCCTTTAGTCTGGATTCACAGTCTCACATTCATTTTCAACCATGTCTGAGGACTTCTAAACAAAAAGTTTCTTGTATTTGGCACTACTGTCTCAGGCTTTTGTAATACACTATTGGACATTCCCAATTACTCTTAATATTTGACCTTCGCAAGGTGAAGAAAAATGGAGAGGTAATTGGATTCTTCCCATCCTTCCAAATCCAGTGAAAAGTTTTCATAAATCACTTTTTAACAGCAATGCAATCTCAACTACTACTCACATCTTCCACATCATCTTTAGGAATAGATAAGTTCATTATTATTAACTATACAAAACAATGCTGTTTGCAAGCCCAGGGTCATAATGGAATTTACTGAAGTCTAAATATCATGTTATTATGTTACAGAATAGAACAAAGGGGGGTGTATGATATACTATTACTGAAAGGACCCCCTACTAGGTTCGCTATGCCTGCCACCAGAGGAAAGATGTCTCTCAATGCCAGAGATTTATGAAAAGGAAAGGAAATGTTTATTTGAAGCTATACAGACTTAGAGTAGTAACTTAATGTCTTCATTAAAATGTTGAAGTCCTTTAGGATACCCACAGATGCACATAGTCCTTCCTTCTCCCTCAGCCCTATCCTAATCTGGGGTATTGTATCTCAGGAAAAGAAGTAGAAGTCCATGATTCAGGCTCCCAGCACCATCAGCTGCGTTGCTGCTATGATCTCCAGTTAACCCAAAGCCATGTAGCACCTTCTCATGGCCCACCAGCAAGAGTTCTTTCACCCCCTTTCTTCCAGGCAAAATCTCTCCTGCTTCCTAAGCCATGTGGCAAAAGGGAGCACCCCAAAGCCACATGGTCCTCACTCTCGCCAAAGCTGTGGGGTCCCCAGTCTGCCAAAGCTGTGTGGTTCTCTCCTCACATAACTGCCACATCTGGATTTAAAGCCCCATACCCATCTTCCTCTGCAGCCCCATTTCCGACTCCTCCTACAATCAGTTACACCTGCCAGCATTCCTTTATTCTTCCAGCTTTACTGGGCTGCCATCATGATTCTGGGCAGGTGTGGCCTCATGGCATGGAGCCAATCTTCTCCAAGCTCTCAAACAGGTGCTTTAACTATGGGGAGTTGCCTCCCAGTTACATTTTGGGTGGAAGTCACTTCCATACCCTTGCTCAAGGTGTGGCCACAGCTATTTAACATATCTATGCAACCAGTTAAAGGCTATAGATATGTTAAATTACCATGCCAGAGGTTAGCTGCAAAGCTGTTGCTGTACAAAACAGCTCTGCATGTTCCTGCTCCATGTGCTCCCTCCCCCAACTCAAACCTGTGGGGGTAGTGGGGAGGACATCCTATATATTTTTCTAATATTTCCTGGACACCTTGAGTTCTAAACCCCATTTCAAGTCCCTATTTTGGGCCCCCCTCTTGTCTGAACCCTGTTACAACTATGCAAGTAAACATGCCTAATGCACAGAAAAATGGTCTATATTCTCATTCTTTTAATCTTGTTGCTGTTCACTCTTATAATCCAGGTAACACTTGAAAATATATGAACAGTTAAAGAAGATTTGGTCAGCTAATGCAGACATATGTATATATCAAGGCAATTATGTGTGAGAGAAAAAGACATACTGATAGAAGCAGAACTCCACTGATACAGAGAAAAATGAGAAGGCAGTAAGTTAAAAATCAAATTTCAATGTAGCCAAAGACCATAGTTCACTCCTCCTGTTCTCCTCCACCATTCCTAAATTTATTGTCCTAAAATCAGTCTCTTAGATTTAGAAAAAAGGTGGAAACAAAATTGAGAAAAATTAGAAATCTTCTAAGAGCTCTCAACACTCTTTTTAAAGTCAAGTTTCCATTTCAGATACAATCAGACTGAGTCCAAAACACTACAGTACTCCATATGGCTGTATGAAAGAGAAACATGATTTACTTACACATGGCTGCAAGAAAAATAAAACCTTTAATTAAAGCATTAGAGATTTTTTTTTTCACTGCCTCTGTGGAGGCCACATACTGTAGTATTGTCAAAGGTGATGTCTTTTGTTCTTTTACCAAAAAGGAGGGAGGTTAAATTTAACATAAAATTAGAGATGTGTGCTTGGTTGAGAAAATATCTATCTGTGAGAATGCCCAGTGAGTTATGATGAACACAGAAACCACTTTTCTCTGCAGCAACCTGTGGTGGAGAATGAAGGGCTGTAAGCTGAGCTAGTATACAAAAAGAACACCTGGGGCATCCTTCCAGATAACTTCAATCTTAAGATTTCAGGGAGATAAACATATTAGTAAGTAACCAGATGCTTGTACTGAAAGCCAGATTGCCTTTGCTTTCCAAGTAATCTGTCTTTATTTGAATAACTGACAAATATTTCCCTGACAACTGTTGGATAATTTCTGGAAGCATCTATAAGTGACACATTTTATTCATCGAGAAATTAATGGATGATATCATGATTGCCAATTTAAGATTATTCACAGAAAACCACAATGAAGGAGATGGAATTTGCTCCATCTGTAAATATTCCCTTTCCTTTCCTTTCCTTTCCTTTCCTTTCCTTTCCTTTCCTTTCCTTTCCTTTCCTTTCCCTTTCTTTTCCCTTCCTTTCCTTCCCCTTTCCTATCTTTTCTTTTCTCACAAGGCTTTCTTTTGTTGTGATAATGCAAAACCCAACATGCCTTGTAAAAAGAGCTATAAAGAGGGTTGGGGGTTACTTTTCATAAGGAAAAGATGTAATGAATCTTACAGGTGACAAAATAAGTAATGAGACATGCCAGGGTGCATTATTACTCCTTCTTCAAAATTCTATTTTTAAGACTTTATTTATTTTTGTTTAGACAGCAGGGAAGGGAGAGAGAAAGAGAGGGAGGGAAACATTAATGTGTGGTTGCTCCACGTGTGTCCCCTATTGGGGACCGGGCCTGCAACCCAGGCATGTGCTCTGACTGGGAATGAAACTGATGACCCTTTTGTTCACAGGCCAGCACTCAATCCACTGAACCACACCAGCCAGGGCAAAATTCTTCAACTGTATATTGGACAAACAATAAAAAAAAAAAAAACTATTTTTGATGGAACAAATAATCTTTGTGAAAAAATAACTTCTTTCTGGTGTATTTCTTTTTTATTGTTGTTCAATTACAGTTTTCCTGCCTTTTTCCCATTAGTCTCCTCTATCCCATCCCCCTACTGCCACAATCAATCTCTCCAATTGTCTATGCCCATGAGCCTTCTACTCGTATTCCTTTGCTTGCCCCTTCCCCTTCCCACTTTTTGCTTGTTACCACCCTACCCCCTCTGATCACTGTCAGTTTGTTCTTTATTTCCAAGTGCCTTTGAATAGTTTCTGATTTTTTTGCTGATTAGAGAGGTATAATTTCCTGGAGTTTTGGAAGTAGAAACAATCTGATTTACATTATTTCAAAATAGTTAGATTCCACAATATTATGTCAAATTTTGGTCCAATAAAAAGGGAATGTATGGAAAATAGAACAATATGAATTGTCAATTAAGTTGGTTATTTTGCCAAAGTCCCATACATCAGTTGCTACAGTGGGTATGGGATTTTCTTTCCTGGTAATAGTAGTGGAGAGCTTTGATCTTAAACTTATCCATTACAAGTAAACAGGGCTCCTTGAAGAAATGGCTGATTCCAGGATTGCGTCACAAAAAGTACCAAATGAGCCTGGAACATCTTGCTATGAAAGACAGTAAGGAAATGCTAAAAAAAAAATATTGGGAACTTATTGAAATAAAACATTGGAACCAATTTGAAGGATCTCCTAATGCTCAATGTTGGGACATTTTAAGCAACAAAATATGTAATGATAGTAATGAAATATAAAATGTAGAATAAAATAAATATCCAGGAGTCCATACAGACAAATGTGATCAATGAAATAAAAATAAATGGGAAAGAAAAGAAAGCTCTTTTTTATGTATTCTAATTGATAAGTGGAAAATGTATAATGGAGCTAGAAAACTGTCATTTGGTATGTCATGAGTACCATAGACCAGAATTATCAATATACACTAAAATTAGAAGATAAAAATATAATGAGAAAAGATATTTGTGTAATACTAATGAATTACAAAGTGTAAAATAGTAACTTTGCAGCAGAGAAATCTGAGACACATCTTAACCAAGCAATCAAAGTAAAAATTACCATATTAAGACATAACAATATCATATGCCTTCTGCTATGATGCATGGAGAAGAACACTGTCTTAACTCTTGTGGTATTACTTAAAAGGAATAGCCTGACTATAAAGAAAAGGAAATATTCAACAAACCCAAATTAAGGAATATTTTACAAAATAACTGGATAGTTCCTTTAAAAATGTCAAAGTCATTGTTATGGGATGAATCGTAAACCCCCATCTCAAATTCATACATTGATGTTTTAATCCCAATTACTTCATATTGTGACTGTTTTAGAGTGGTAATTAAAGTAAAATGAAGTTTCCTAGTGGGTTCTTATTTAATATAATTGGCATCCTTAAAAGAGGATATAGAACACAGCGGGGGAAACCATGTGAAGACACTGGAAATGGATGGTCAAATACAAACCCAGGTTAGATGGCTCAGTAGACACCTACCCTAACAACATCTTGATCTCAGACATCTAGGCTCCAGAACCATGGGAAAATAAATGTCTTTTGTATAAGCCACGCAGCCTGTGGTACTTTGCTAAAACAGCAATTACAAATTAATACAGTCATGAAACAAATTGAGACTGAGAAATTGTCCCCTATTGTAGGAAACTAAAAAACATGATAACTAAAGGCAATTTGAAATAACAGATTGGATCCTAAAACATAAAATATACATTAGTGGCCTAATTGGCCATAGTTAAATAAGGTTTGTAGATTAGTGAACTGTATTGTATTTGTATTAATTTCCAGATTTTGATAAGTACACTGTAGTTATGTAAGATAGTGAAGTTTGGGGAAGCTGGATGGAGGGCATACAGAGATCTTTGTACTATTTTGCAAATTTTGAAAGTCTGAGAATATTATAAAACAGAAAGTTAAACATTCAAGTATGCCATAATAAAATATTCTAAAAAAGTATGTTACTTTCAAATATTGTTTGAAAGATGTTTGTTGGAAAAATGTAATTCTGTGATTTTGACACTTGGTTTCTGTCACATTCTTGAAAAAAAATTATCTGTTTTCTTTGATCAGTTCTTCTCTGAAATCTTTATTTTCCAAGCTGGGATGAGTATTTTATCATATCTCTACAGAGGAAAAATCTTTATACCTTACATTTCATTGTACATTTTAAAAAATTCCTTTAAGCTTATCTAGTTGATATCCATGGAGTACAGTCAAATGAGTATAAGTTTATTACAAAATGATGTATGATTGTTGAGCATTAGGTATGCCTCTGCACAATTTCACTTAACAAATACTTATTAAGCATTTAATATGTGCAAGGCTTTGTGTATGGAAAGACAAACAAGGGATTTTTTTACAGCCAATAGTATTTTACAAGCCAGGAGGTGAGAGAAAGAGAAAAAGGAGGGAAGGCAAATTAAATTCTATTGCATATCTACTGGATAAACACTATTAAGTGGACACTAAGAACTTCAATTTTACAGATGTGAAAACTAAAATTCAGGGAAATTTCCTAATGAAAATAAATAAGAGTTGGCTCTTAAAGGAAGTTAAAATTGAGCCACAGTTAAGAGAGAACTTGCATTCCAGGGAAAGCATGCACAATGACTTGGAGGCATTATGGTCATGCTGTATTTCTTAAGAATATCAATATTGCTTTACGTATAGAATTTTTGTAGGTTAGTCATAGGAGATCAAAGATGCTTCATTATGCAGCATCTTGTAACAGGATATTGTATGCTATCATAAGAAATTTAAAATTTGCCCTAATATGACAGAGTGTAATTTAAGAATGTTAAGCTGAGGAAGAAAAAATACTGGTTATGAAAACATGAACACTTTTTGAATTTAGATTCTCAATATTTTCCTTTTTCTAAAGTGGTACAAGAACCAAGGAGCTCCTTTGAAAAATTACTTACCAAATCTCTATATGTAGCTTCTAATTGACATTTTTCCTAATGAATTTGGTTTCATCCAGTTTCTAACAGAAATTTCAATTAGAAAGTCATAGATGTGACTTGTAAAACAGATCATTTCATAAAAAAATAAAGATGCTCTACTTTGTCATTACCTATTGGATAATTTAGATACAAGCTCACTCTTGCCTGCTCCATGCCATACAGGGATCCTCTAGCCAGACTTAAAAACAAGTTCTAAAGAAACTCACACCAGTTAATAATAGTAGTAAAAAAACACAAATAGTTCTTACTCTGAGATAATTGTTAGACCTATATAATTGGAAGCATATTTTTGTGGTATATGTACAATTTTTCCAGATGAGACTCAATAATCTTAAGATTTTTAAAGTTGTTACTCCCAAAATACACAGAACCACTGTGAAGTCAAGTTGAGATTCCTTTGGTTACAAAATAATATTATTAGTTTCAGTTCAAGTTTTCTATTGCAATTTGCAGAAGGACTTATATCTATGTATCTATGTATATTAGTTCACAATGAGTCATAAGTTATTTATATTGCTGTGATGAAATGCAGTAGATGGTTTTGTTACAACAAAGTACTTTTAGCTTATATTCTGATTAGAATATAATTTTAAAAATTAAATAAACAAGGCCAAATGATGCTTAGAAATAACTTATTGCACTAGTCCATGTGTGTTTTGACATTATTATCTGCACCAATAGTTATGGTCAAACAATTTTTAAACCACATCTAATAGTGTTAACCATAAAGAGAAAATAATGTCACATTGATTATCATCATTACTGTTACCTACAGAAAACTTAGCGTAGGTTAAAAGTTTCTGTCACTCTGTATAATATGCTACTTTTTATAAGGAAGAAGGTGAAATTGAAAACATACATATATTTTCAAAATATGCATAGATGGTTAAAGCATAATCTTTGAAATTGGTCACAACAAGTCATGTGTGTGCGAGTTAGACAGTGTGAAATTGAAGGGGCAAAATAATCATTGAGATAGTCTATGTATATAAAAATAAAATAAAATAAATTAAATTAGAATGGGGGAAAAACTCCCTAAAACTGAATGCATATAGAAAAAATGGCCCTGGTTGGTGTAGCTCAGTGGATTAAGTGCAGGCTGAGAACCAAAGGGTCACCAGTTTGATTCTGAGTCAGGGCACATGCCTGGGTTGCAGGCCAGGTCCCCAGTGTGGGAGGGCCACGTGAGAGGCAACCACATATTGATGTTTCTCTCCCTCTCTTTCTCCTTCCCTTCCCCTCTCTCTAAAAATAAATAAATGAAATCTTTTGAAAAAAGAAAAGAAAAGAAAAAACTTACGCGGCTATATTTTACAGAAATAACACACTCAACATTTCAAAACAGTACTTTGACTACATACTTTCGAACTAAGAAGATTAAAAAAACTTCAGTCCAGACAATCGTGGCAAGGTAAGTGGGAGCTGAACCCACTTGCCCCTGCATCCAACTTAGACATCTAGATGGTCTTCTGATGAACAGAATGAACAGTCAACAGAATCCCAGCTGATATGAAGTTTGGAAGCCAAAGTTTGCAGAGGAGTTTAAAAATGGACAGTAAGGAGATTTTGTAGGCCAATGGGAGGGTGCCTGGGCCCTGACTCAGAGACTGAGGTTGCCCTGGCAGCTTTGGAGAGCTGGCTCAATGATTTTGACTATGCAGCTCCCTCCCCTCCCAAACCTTTGAGTTCATGGAGCAGTGCCAGGAGAGACCTGGATGCTTAAAGTCGCTGGGGGTGGAGGGGATAAAGACAAAGCAAGAAACACAGGGCTGATGGTGTATACCAGCTGGGACTATGATCACTGGCTGGGACAGTACCAAACAAATTGAGGAGACAGGTAACACCTGAAGATGGGAAAAGGGAAGGGCCAAGACTGGCCATGACACAGAGAGTCTTTGGACTGGTCAGAGACTCAGTCTGAGTGTAAAGCTTAGCGTTTATTAGGAACCAGCTGCTGCAAAAAATACAAATTTGCTCAACAGAAGGCTCTCAGCCACTGTGCAAGGACTTCTCCTGTGCTGCAGCCAGGCCAGTGAAGATAGGGGTGGGCAATTTGCTCCAACTCAGGGCACCTGATGGGTTGATCAAAGTAGGGTGGGGGCACCAGGGGCTCAGAGAGGTAGCAGCACCCAGAGAGACTCAATTCAGTAGAGGAACTGAACTGCCCTGAAGGGACTTTGTATGACCACAGGCTCAGGACAACAAAGAGGAAGAATGAGGAGTATGATTTGCTCTGATTCAGTGCATGCCACAGACTAATCAAAGGGTTACATAATGAGGTGAATTGGAGGTGCCTGCCTGGCACATATACTCAGCAGACAGTGTGGGACATGCAAAGCTCTGAGGGTGTGGGCCTGAAGCAGGGCACCTGTGAATACTGTAGCCCAGACTGAGCACCCATCCTAGCAGAAAGTCAGGAAAAGTAAGAAAAAAAAAACTGAGCCCAGACACCTGCCCTCCATCTGCAGTACCCCGGAAGAACAGCAAAACAGTTTTAAAGTCAGTAAGAGGCTTTTTTCCCCAAGTATAAGAAAAAACAACCTAGAGCATTAAGAAGATGAAAGACAGATCCAGAAAGAAGACACAATGCTAACACCAACACAAATTTCACTTTGTTAGACATCAGAACTTGCATCTTATTTTTATTTTTTTTATTTTTACTCTTTTAATTACATTACTGTTGTTCAATTACAGTTTTCTGCATTTTCTCCTCATCCCTCCCCCTACCCCAGCCAAACCCACTTCCCTCCCTTGCCTCCACCCTCCCACTTGGTTTTGTCCATGTGTCCCTTATTGTCATTCCTGAAAACCCTTCCCCCCACTGTCCCCTCCCCCTCTGGCTATTGTTATATTGTTCTTCATTTCAGTGTCTCTGGTTATATTTTGTTTGCTTTTTATCTTTTGTTGATTAGGTTCCAGTTGAAGGTGAGATCATATGGTATTTGTACCTCACTGCCTGGTTTACTTCACTTAGCATAATGCTCCCCAGTTCCAACCATGCTATCACAAATGGTAGGAGCTCCTTTTTCCCCTCTGCTGTGTAGTATTCCCTTATGTAAATGTACCAGTTTTTTTTAATCCACTCATTTGCTGATGGGCACTTAGGTTGGCTCCAGCACTTGGCTATTGTAAATTGTACTGCTATGAACATTGGGGGTGCATAGGTTCTTTTGTATTGATGTTTTAGGGTCCTTAGGATGTAATCCTAGCAGTGGAATTGCTGGGTCAAGAGATGGATCCATTTTTAGTTTTCTGAGAAAATACTGTTTTTCATAGTGGTTGTAACAGTCTGCAACCCCACAGTGTACTAGGGTTCCCTTTTCTCCACAACCTCTCTAACACTTGCTGTTTGTTGCTTTGTTTATGATGGGCATTCTGACTGATGTGAAGTAGTAACTTACTGAAGTTTTAATTTGAATCCCGCTGATAACTAGTGATACTGAGCATCTTTATATGTGTCTCTGGATCCTCTTTATGTTCTCCTTGGAGAAGTGTCTGTTCAAGTCCTTTGCCCACTTTTTAATTGGGTTGCTTGTCTTCTTAGAGTGGAGTCATGTGAGTTCTTTATACATTTTGGACACTGAACCCCTGTCTCAGGTATTATTGGCAAATATGTTTTCCCATACAGTTGGTTCTCTTTTTATTTTAATACTGTCTTCTTTAGCCATGCAAAAGCTTTTTTCTTTTGATGAGATCCCATTTGTTTATTCTTCCCTTTATGTCCCTTGCTTTAGGGGACATATCAGTGAAAATATTGCTACGTGAAATATCTGAGATTTTCCTGCCTTTGTTCTCCTCTAGGACTTTAATGGTGTCATGACTTATGTTTAAGTCTTTTATCCACCTTGAATTTATTTTTGTGTATGGTGTAAGTTGGTGCTTGAGTTTCATTTTTTTTTTTTTTTTGCATGTAGTTGTCCAGCTCTCGCAACACCGTTTGTTAAAGAGGCTACTTTTATTCCATTTTATGTTGCTGTCCCATTTGTCGAATATTAATTGACCATAGAGACTTGGGTTTATTTCTGGGCTCTCTGTTCTGTTCCATTGGTCTATATGCCTGTTTTTATTCCAGTATCAGGCTGTTTTGATTACAGTGGTCTTGTAATACAATTTGGTATTTGGTGTCAGGTATTGTGATTCCTCCTACTTGGCTCTTCTTTCACAAAATTGCAGCAGGTATTTGGGGTCATTTATGGTTCTATATAAATTTTTGAAGTTATTTTGTTTGTTCTATGTGAAATATGCCATTAATAATTCAATATGTATTGCATTGAATATGTAAATTGCTTTGGGTAGTATGGACATTTTGATAATGTTAATTCTTCTGATCCATGAACAAGGTATATGTTTCCATTCCTTTGTGTCTTCCTTGATTTCTTTCTTCAGTGTTGTGTAATTTTCTTAGTACAAGTCTTTTACTTCTTTGGTTAGGTTTATTCCTAGTTATTTTATTTTTCTTGTTGCTATATCAAATGGGATTTTCTTCCTGATTTCTGTTTCTGATATTTCATTGCTGGTTTACAAAAATGCCTTTGATTTCTGGATATTGACTTTGTATCCTGCTGCTTTGCCAAATTCATTTATTAGGTCAAGCAGTTTTTTCGCGGAGTCTATTGGATTTTCTATGTACAGTATCATGTTATCTGCAAACAATGACAGCCTTGTTTCTTCCTTTCTGAGTTGGATGCCTTTTATTTTATTATCTTGTCTTATCGCTGTGTCTAAAACTTCCAGTACTACATTGGATAGAAGTGGTGAAAGTGGACAACCTTGTCTTGTAGTGGAAAATATTTTAGTTTTTGCCTGTTGAGTATGATGTTGGCTGTAGGTATCTCATATATGGCCATTATTATGTTGAGGAATGCTCCCTGTATCCCCACTATGCTAAATGCTTTTACCATAAATGGGTGCTGTACCTTATCAAATGCTTTTTCCTAATCTATTGATATGATCATGTGATTTTTGTCTTTCCTTTTGTTTATGTGAACTATTACATTTTTGGATTTGCGAATACTGTACCATCCTTGCATGCCTGGGATGAATGCCAGTTGTTCATGGTGTATGATTTTTTTAATGTGTCACTGGATGCAGTTTGACAATATTTTGTTCAGGATTTTAGCATCTATGTTCATCAGTGAAATTGACCTGAAGTTTTCTTCCTTTGTTATGTCTTTATCTGGTTTTGGGATTAGGATGATGCTGGCTCCATTAAAAGAATTTGGGAGTCTTCCATCATTTTGGACTTTTTGGAACAGTCTGTGAAAGCTAAGGGTTTGCTCTTCCTTAAATGCTTTGTAGAATTCTCCTGTGAAACTGTCCAGTCCAGGACTTTGTGTGTTGGGAGTTTTTGATTACTGCTTCAGTTTCATATGCTGCTATTTGTCTTTCAGACTTTCTGTTTCTTCTTCATTGAGTTTTGGAAGATTTTATTTTTCTAGAAAATTATCAATTTCACCTAGTTTTCAAATTTTTTGGCCTACAGTTCTTCGTAGTAATTTCTTATAATCCTTTGCATTTCTGTGGTATCCATTGCAATCTCTCCTCTTTCATTTCTGATTGTGGTTTTTTTTGGGGGGGTCTTGTCTCTTTTTTTCTTGATGAGCCTGCTTAGAGGCTTGTCAATTTTGTTTATTTTTTCAAAGAACCCACTCTCGGATTTATTGATCCTTAGAATTGTGCTTTTAGTCACTATGTCATTTAATTCTACTCGGATCTTGATTATTTCTTTCCTTCTAATTGTTCTGGGCTGTCTTTGTTGTTCCTTGAGTTCTTGTAGCTGTAGGGTTAGGTTGTTTATTTGAAATGTTTCTATCTTTTTTAGGTAGGCCTGTATCACTAAGAACTTCCCTCTCAGGACTGCCTTGGCTATGTCTAATAAGTTTTGGGTTGTTGTGAGTTCATTTTTGTTTGTTTCCAGATACTTTTAGATTTCTTCTCTAATTTCATTATTGACCCATTCATTGTTTAAAACTATGCTATTCAATATACATGAATTTGAATGTTTTCACTTTTTTCCCCCTTGGGGTTGGTTTCTAGTTTCAGTATTTGTGGTTGGAGAAAATGCTTGGTATGGTTTCAATTTTCTTGAATTTGTTGAGGCTTGTTTTGTGTTTTATCTTGTGTTCTATCTTTGAACCTGTTCCATGTGCATTTGAAAAGAACATGTATTTATCTTCTTTGGGATAAAAGGTTCTCTATATATTAATTAAGTCTATTTCATCTAGGGCATTGTTCTATGCCACAATATCTTTGTTGATATTTTGTGTGGAAGATCTGTCCACTTTTGACAGTGGGTTATTGAAATTCCTTACTATAATTGTGTTGTTGTCAATATGTTTTTTGAAGTCCTCCAAGACTTTCTTTATGTATTTGGGTGCTCCTATGTTGAGTGCATATATATTTACAATGTTTATGTCTTCTTGATAGATTCTTCCCTTGGGTATTATGAAGTGACCTTTTGGGTCTCTCTTTATGGCCTTTTTTTTTTTTGAAGTCTATTTTCTCTGATCTGAGTATTGCTGCCCTGGCTTTTTTCCCTTGTCCTTTTGTGTGGCAAATTTGTTTCCAGCCCTTCACTTTGAGTCTGTGTAGGTCTTTTGTCCTGAGGTTTGTCTCTTGTAGGCAGCAAATGAGTGGGTCATGCTTTCTTCTCCATTCAGCTAGTCTATGTCTTTTCTTTCCAGCATTTAATCCATTTTTATTTAAGGTTATTATTGATAGGTACTTATCATTGCCATTTTTGTACCTGTGTTCCTCTCTTCCCCTCTCTTTTCCTTCCTTTCCTTAAAGCAGTCCCTTTAGCATTTCTTGCAGAACTGGTTTGGTGGAGGTGTATTCTTTTAGACTTGTTTTGTCTGGGCAATTCCTTATTTGGTCTTCTATCATGATTGGAGCCTTTCTGGGTAAAGTAGCCTTGGTGGCAGACCTCCGGTTTTCATTGCTTGAATATGTCTTGCCATTCTCTTCTGGCTTGGTGCATTTTCATTAAGAAGTTTGTTGCTTGTCTTATTGGGGCTCCCTTGTATGTTACTTCCTGTTACTTCCTTGCTGCCTTTAAGATTCTCACTTTGTCTTGGAATTTTGCCATTCTAATTATGATGTATCTTGAAGTGGGCCTCTTTGGGTTCCTCTTGATTGGGACTCTCTGTGTTTCCTGGATTTTTGTGACTCTTTCCTCTCATCAAATTAGGAAAGTTTTCCATCATTACTTTTTCTACCAGGTTTTCTAACCCTTGCTCTTCTCCTCCTCCTGGTATCCCTATTATACTGATACTATTCTATTTTTGTTTATTATACTTTTGTTTACATATCTAATGAGCCATTACCAAATCCAATGTCATACAATTTATTCATATATTTTCTTCTAAGAATTTTATGGTTTTTGTCTGATATTTAAGTCATTGTTCCATTTTAGGGTTTTTTTTTTTTTTGTGTGTGTGTGTGTGTATGCTGTAAGTTACATGTCTAACTTACACTTTTGTACAGGAATACCTAGTACTCAGTACTATTGGTTGAAAATACCATTCTTCTTGGTATCCTTGCTGATAATCAGTTAACCAGAGATGTATGATTTCATTTCTCACTTCTAATTTCTATTTCATTGATTTATACATCTGTCCTCGTACCTAAACCACACTCTTGATTATTTCATGTCTATAGTAAGTTTGAAATTTGGATGTGTAAATCCTCCAATCTTGTTTTTCTTTTTCAGTATTGTTTTCAATATTTTGGACCATTGTAATTCCATACTAATTTGAGAGAAGGAATTTCCACTTCTGCTAAAATGGCTATTGGAATTTTGATGAATATTGCACTGAATCTTAGGCTGTTTGGAGTAGAATTGTCATATTACCAATATTAAGTTTTCCAATTCAAAATATACAACAGATTTTTCTCATTTGGTCAGGTTTTCTTTCATTTCTTTTAGCAATATTGTATAATTTTAAGTGAATATGCCATCTACTTCCTTGTTAATTTTTAAGTATTTTATTCTTTTAGATGCTATTGTAAATATAGTTGTTTACTTGTTTTCATTTTTGGAAATTTCAATGCTGGTGTTTAGAAACACAACTAATTATTATGTACTGATCTTGTATTTTGAAACTGCAGAATTTGTTTATTAGGACTGATAGTTTGTGAGTGTGTGAGTGTGTGTGTGTGTGTGTGCATGCCTATGTGTGTGTGTTATTTGGGATATCATATATATAGGAACATGCCTTCAGTGAATGGAGATAGTTTTATTTCACCATTTTTAATTCAGATGTTTTTATTTTCTCTTCTTGCCAGGTTCTCTAGCTAGAATTTCAAGTACTATGATGAAGAGAAGTGGCCAATATGGCCATTCTTGTCTTGCTCCTGATCTCATTGGGAAAGTCATTAATCTTTAACTATTAAACACAACTATGGGTTTTTTTATAATTGTCTTTTGTCATGTGGAGGAAGCTCCATTATATTCCTAGTTTAATGAGCATTGTTAATAAGAAAGAGTGTTGGGTTTTGTAAAATATTCTGTGGATGTCAATTGAAATGTTGTTTTTCTCAATTCTTTTATTGATATGATGTATTCTATTGATTGTTTTGTTTTGTTTTTGAAGTTGAACCACTCATATATTCCTGGGGTAAATCTCAATTGATCATTGTGTATAACCATTTCAATATGTTATTAGACTTGTTTTGCCAGTATGTTAAGAGAATTCTTGCATCTATGCTCTTAATGGAAAATGGCCAGTATATTTCTTCATGTTATCTTTGTCTACCTCTGATAGTAGAGTAATACTGGCCTTGTACAATAAATTATAAAGTATTTTGTCTGCTTCTGTTATTTGGAAGAGATTGAAAAAGGTTGGTGTTAATTTTTTTTCAAACTGTTTTGTACATTCGCCAGTGAAGCCATCATTTCCTTGTAACTGTTTAAAAATATTGATTCAATTTTTTAATTATTATAGGTCTGCTAACATATTCCATCTTCAGGAGTTAATTTTAGTAATCATTGTGCTTTTAGTTTATTCATTTCATCTTGAGTTCCTAAATTCAGCATAGAATTTTTCAGACTATCCCCTTATAATTTTTTTTTTTTTACTGTTGTTTAGGACTTGACCAGACACTTTTCCAAGCAACATATACAGAGGGCCAGAGACATATGAAAGGATGCTCAGCATCACTAGCCATCAGACAGAATCAAATTAAAACCACAGTGAGGTACCACTTTTCACCAGTCAGAATGGCCATCATAAACAAATCAACAAACAAGTTCTGGCAAGGTTGTGGAGAAAAGTAAACCCTAGTACACTGTTGGTAGGAATGCAGATTGGTGCAGCCACTATGGAAAACAGTATGGAATTTCCACAGAAAACTAAAAATAGAACTGCTTTTTGACCTGGCAAATACACTGCTGGTATTATACTATAAAAATGCTGAAACACCAATTCAAAAGAACCTATGCACACCAATGTTCATAGCAGTGCAATTGACAATAGCCTTATACTCCTTTTATTTTTGTAATGCTGGTAGTAATGATCTCACTTTTCATTTTTTATTTATTTGCATCTTCTGTCTGCTTTTCTTAGTCAATTTAGCTAAGGGTTTACACATTTTATTGATATTGTAAAAGAATCAACTTTGTTTTCTTTGATACTCTCGATTGTTTTTCCATTCTATATTTTATTTTCATTTTTTAAATTTCTTTCTAATTTATGTTTTAAAATATGAATCTTTTTTAACTTTTTTTATTGTTGTTTAAGTACAGTTGTCTCCATTTCCCCCCACCACTCATCAAATCAGTACATCACTTTACAACGTAAGAAATATAAAAGTAAAAGTAAACTGCTAAATGCAGGAAAAAAAAGTAGTAAGGACTAAACTGAAAATAAATATATTTTAAACATATTTAAATATATTTATAGATATTTTATAAATATTTATAAATTATTAAATATATTTAAATATTTAATTTTTAAATAAAATAAAGATATGTGTATTTTAAAGATTTTATTTATTTTTAGAAAGAGGGGAAGGGAATGAGAAAGAAAGGAAGAGAAACATCAATGTGTGGTTGCTCTCTTGAGTCCCAAAATGGGAACCTGGCCTGCAACCCAGGCATGTGCCCTAACTAGGAATCAAACCAGTGACTCTTTGATCTGCAGGCCCATGCTCAATTCATTGAGCTACACCAGCCAGGGCTATTCTATTTATTCTCATTTTAATCCTTACTATTTTTTCTCCTACATTTAGCAGTTTATTTTTACTTTTTTATTCTTTATATTGTAAAATGATGTACTGATTTGATGTTTTACTTTTATTAAATTTGTTGGGGGTGACACAGATGTAAATGTTTGTATAGGTTTTACATATAAAATTTTAAGATACATCATCGTCTGTATATTGCATTGTGTGCCCATGAACCAAAAGTCAGTTCTTCGGCCATCACTATACATTTGAACCACTTTTCCCTTGATATCTCCCCACCTCTCTTTCCTCTGGTAACTAACATACTGTTGTGTGCATCTTTGAGGTTTTTTGTTTGTTTGTTTGTTTTTTGCTTTTTTTTGTTGCTTTCAGTTTTATATCACACATATCAGTGAAATCATATAGCCCTTGACCTTTTCCATCCGACTTATTTTGCTTAGTGTATCCTCAAGAACCACCCATGTTGTTGCAAATGGCAGTATTTCATCTTCTCTTATGTCTGAGTAGTATTCCTTTGTATATATATACACCACATCTTCTCTATCCAATCATCTATCAAAAAATATTCTGCTTGTTTCCAAGTCTTGGCCACCATGAAGATTACTACAATGAACATATAATGCATATATCTTTGCAAACAAATGTTTTCAAAAATAAAAAATAAATACCTAGAAGATGGTTTTGGGGAATATATAGAAACTACATTCTTAAATTTTTGAGGAACCTCCATACTGTCTTTCATAGTGGCTGCATCAGTTTACATTCCCACCAGCAATAAATGAGGGTTCCTTTTCCCCCAAAACTTCTCCAACACTTGTTATTACTTCCCTTGTTGAAATACCCATTCTAACAGGAGTGAGGTGGTATCGCATTGCAGTTTTAATTTGCATTTCTCTAATAGTGAAGTTGGGCATTTTTTCATATATCTGTAGACTATTTATATGTCTTCTTGGAAGGTGTCTATTCACGTCCTCTGCCCATGTTTTAATGTATTTTACTTTTTGTTTTTCAGCTGTACAAGTTCTTCATATAATTTGAATATTAATGCCTGTTAGAAACATCGTTTGCAAATATTTTCTTCCTTTGGTTGATTGTCATTTTGTTTCATTGATGGTTCCTTTTGCTCTGCATTAGCCTTTTAGTTTGTTATATTCCCATTCATTCATGTTTGGTTTTACTTCCTTTACCTTTGGGGTCAAATTCATGAAGTCCTCTCTAAGACAAAGGTCCAAAAGTGTATTGCTACATTTTATTCCTTGTAATTTATTGTTTCAGGTCTTATGTTTAGGTATTTAATCAATTTTTTAGCTAATTTTTTCAATATAGGGACAAATAACAGTCTGGTTTCATTCTTTTGCACGTGAGTTCCCAATTTCCTTAGCACCATTTATTGAAGAGACTTTCTTTCCTCCACTGTATGTTTTGGATTCTTTTTCATAAATTATTTGTCCTTATACAAGTGGTTTTATATTGGGGATCTCAATTCTGTTCCCTTGGTCAGTGTGTATGTTTTCCTGACAATATCATGCTGTCTTGATTATCGTCACTTTGTAGTATAATTTGAGGTCAGATAGTATGATACATCTGGCTTTGCTCTTTTTCTCAGGATTGATTTGGCTATTTGAGGTCTTTTGTGGGTCCATACAAATTTGATATTTTTGTTCTATTTCATTTTTAAAATGTCATTGGGATTTTGATGGGGAATGCATTAAATCTATATATTTCTTTTAGTAATATGGCCATTTTAGCTACTAATTCTTTTAGATCCATGTTGGATCTTCCCATATATGAATACAGATTATCTTTCCATTTCATTGTCTTTTTCAATCTATTTTAATCATGCTTTGTAGTTTTCAGTTTATAGATCTTTCACATCTTTATTTTTTAAGTTTATTTCTAAGTATTTTACTTTTTTTCTTGAAAATTCAAAAATAATTATTAGTTTTTCTTTTTGTTTTGGTGGTTTAAACAATTCCAGGAATGTTATTCATTACATATGTACATGTGAGTAGTGAATCTGTGAGTGGTGATGTGAGGGCAACTGAAAACATTTTGGAAACTCTATGTAAGCAGATTGTGAAAAAAAAAAAATACTTGCCAGAGTAAATATTTAATGGGGATGGAACTTTGCTATACAAGAAATGGAAGCCTGAATGACTTTTATCTATAAGGAAGCTGAGTCAATGCCATGTTTCAAGGCTTTTAAGGACTGGATAAGTTTTCTTTAGGGGCAATGTTGCAGGCTACAAATTAAAATACTTTGTGATTTGGCACAGTGAGAATTCCAGGGTAATTAAACAAATCAATACACACACAATCCCCTCTGCACTACAGAATTAATAAGATGTCATTGATTATTCACTTTCTTTTCCAGGATGCCTTCATAAACTCTTATGCCAGTGAAATAGACAAATGCTATTTGAAGAATAACATATCTTTCAAGATTTATATTATTGTTGATAATGCTCCCAGACATCCTTCTTTAATTGGTGATTTTCATCCTAATATCAAAGTAGTATTCCTCCCACCAAATGCTACCTCTTTTATTCAACCAATGGAAAAGACCAACGACCTAAGGAGGACCTTTCCTCAGGCTATTTATGCAACTGAAGAAGACATTGATGGTATTCTAAAAGGAGTACATCAATGACTGTATAAAAAAAAAAAAACTTGCTTGGGTTTAGGATTATGTCACCAAAGAAAGTACAAATGGCATCAGGAAGAAGACACACAAGAGGTTTATCCATGATTTCAAAGGGCTTGCCATGGTTGAGGAAGTTTAGAAATCAACAAGGCTGATGATGAGATGACAAACAACTTTAACCACTGTGTGGATGAGGATGAAATTGATGAGGCCCCAGAGGTGGTTCCTAAGGAATTAACTAATGAGGGGTTGTTTGGGGGGACAGGGGAGGGGATAATGGTGGAAAAGGGTGAAGGGTTTACAGGAACAATTATAAAGGACATATGGGCAATAACAATGAGGGTTGTAAATGGGGGATGGGGGAAGCAGGCGGGGAGGGCTGGGGTGGTAGGGAGCAGTAGGTGGGAAAGGCAGAAAACTGTACTTGAACAACAATAAAAAAAGCAACACCCACAGAAAAAATAAAAACCTAAAAGTTAAAAAAATGAACTGGAAGAGAAGCACATAACTGAAGAAGAAGCAAAATAAAACTGCAGGAGAAAAAAAAATGAAATTCACAGAGAATGTTCAGCAGGATCTTTAACAGGCCTCATAAGCTCCTTAAAAGTTTGAAAACATGGACTCCAACACTGAAAGGTTTTTATTAATATTGAAAAATGTTCCTGATATATTATTTGCTTATAAGTAAATCTATGATAAAACAACAAGCCAAGCAAGCCACATGGACATATTTATGAAAAAAGTGATACCTCCTCAAAATGACTTTCAGTCAGGTTCTTCAAGAAGTAATCCAGAAGAAAGTATTGTTATTATGGTATATGTCAGCTCCATACATGTTTTTCTCCTGAAGACCCAGTTAAATAAGCTATAGAGGTCAAAGACCTCTACCGAGGGAGGTCTTTGGATATAGTTAATCCTGACCCTGTGTAGGCCTAAAATAATGTATGTGTTTTTGTCTTAGTTTTCAATAAAGATTAAAAAGTAAAAATTAAAATAAAAGTAGAAAAATATGTAGAGAATAAGACACTATCTTATACAGCAGTGCAGTATGTGTTTTAAATAATTTTATTTTAAAAAATCAACCTTGGCTCACATGGCTCAGAAGGTTGTGTGCTGGTCTATGAACTGAATGGTCACTCATTTGATTCCTGGTCAGGGTACATGCCTGGGTTGTGGGCCAAGTCCCCGGTTGGGGTCATACAAAAGGCAACCAATTGCTTTATCTCTCACACATTGCTGTTTCTCTCCTCATCTTTCTCCCTCCCTTCCCTTCTCTCTAAAACTAAATAAATAAAATATATTATAATATATTTTTTAAAATTAAAAACTAGCCCTGAATGGTATGGTTCAGCAGGTTGTGCAACATCCTGCAAATGTAAAGGTCACTGGTTAGATTCCCAGTCAGAGAACATACCTGAGATGTGGTTCAGGTCTACAGTTTGGGATTTGCAAGAGGCAACCAATTGATGTTTCTCTCATACATCAATCTTCCTCTCTATCTCTTTCCCACTCCTTTCCACTTTCTCTAAAATATAAATAACATCTTTGAATGAATAACAATAAAAAAGCTTTAAATATTGCAGTTTGTAACATAAAATCTTATCAATAAGTTTGCATGCATGGCTCTTTGTGGTGATGCATTTTGGAATACAATTCATTCTTTTTCTCAAATAAATCCTCTTTGGTAGTGAGATAAATTTCTTGTAAGTAAGATTAATTTATTATTGAAAAAAGAAAAATATGATTTTATAAATTTAGTGTAGCCTAAGTGTACAGTGTTTATAAAGTACACGTTAGTGTACAGAAATGTCCTCGGCCTTTACATATAGTCACCTGTCATGAGCTCAGTCATCAAGATCAACTTTCAGGCCTGCAAACTCCATTCATGGGCAATGCCTATACAGGTTTACCATTTTAATCCTTTTTTATTGCTGTTCAAGTACAATTGTCTCCATTTCCCCCCAGCACTCCCATCCACCAAAGCCATTCCCACCTCCCAAGTCAATCCAACCCCCTATTGGCTTTGTCAATGTGCCCTTTATACATATTCATTGATGGCTCTCCCCCCTTCCCCCCACTATCCCTTCTCACCTCCTTTCTGGTTACTGTCAATGTGTTCTTTATTTCAGTCTCTGGTTATATTATGCCTGCTTCTTTGTTTTGTTGATTAGGTTCTACTTACAGGTGAGAGCATATGATATTTGTCTTTCACTGTCAGGCTTACTTCACTTAGCATAATGATCTCCAGAGCCATACATGCTGCCAAGAAGGGTAGGAGATTCATCTTTCTTTCTGCTGGGTATTATTCTATTATGTAAATATACCATGGCTTTTGGATCCACTCATTTAATGATGGGCATTTAGATTGTTTCCAACACTTGACTATTATGAATTGTGCTGCTAGGAGCCTTGGGGTGCATAGGTTCCTCTGAATGGGTGTTTCAGGAATCTTAGGGTATAATCCCAGCAGTGAAATTGCTGGTTTAAAAGGCAGATTCATTCTGGCCAAGATGGAGGCATAGGTGGACACACTGTGCTTCCTCAAACAACCAAAATTAAGAACAGCAAATATTTAGAAACAGGAAAACACTCAGAACTGATAGAAAATTGAACTGTATGGAAGTCCAA
>PVKU01010441.1:0-52241 GCA_004027475.1 Anoura caudifer | reverse complement strand
TTTCTGGGGTGGCTTTATGTGTCAGAAGCTGGGGGCTGAGGTCTAAGCAGTAGCCAAAATAAAGACCTTGAGTGAGGGCTAAGTAACACCTGTCCCATAAGTCAGGAGCTAAAATAATTCTTCTGAGCTCTGTTGTCATCCCTGCGAGGCCCTGGGGAGAGGTGAGTAGCAGAGATATCACCTTAACTGCCTGCTCCTTCTACTATGGGTGAAGATGATTGTTCCATGGAAGTGATGTCAGAGGTCAGTACCTATAGTTAGTCATGGGAAGGACTGTAAAGGAGGTGTTGGGGACACCCACTCTAGAACAGAATGTTCTCAACAGAGCCCTGTCCTGCTGTCATACATGGAGGAACTGTTGATGTGACATCCCATTAATTCATACTCAGTAGTCACAGGGATGGAACTGTATAGTGCAAGGGAATGATATCAGGTTAGCATAGCGGAAGCATCTCATATACTATCAAGTTTCATGGTGTAGACCTTGTATGAACAAAGCACTGACCATCTACTTGAGTGAGCAGAGGCCCCCGTGATACCTAACCTGCCTCTGTAGTAATCTTTGGGAGGTTTCAGATCATGGTGGCTAGAAGGTGTTTTTGTTTTTGGGTTTTTTTTTTTTGCCATTTACAATTTTATTTTTTCCTTCTTTCTTATTTTCTTATTCTTTTTTTATTGTTGTTCTAGTAGATTTGTCACCATCCCCTCCCCAACTGCCCAAAGCCCCAGCCATCCCCACCTTCTACCTGCGATCTCACCCCCTCTGCCTTTGTTCCTTGTGTCCTTTATACATTTTCCTTGATGACCCTTCCCCCTTTCCTCCCCCATTATTGCCTCCCTCCTCCCCTCTGCTTACTGTCAGTTCTTTATTTCCATGTCTCTGGTTATATTTTGCTTGCTTGTTTTGTTGATTAGGTTCCACTTATAGGTGAGATCATATGGTATTTGTCTTTCATCACATGGGTCATTTCACTTAGCATAATTCATGCTGTCATCTATCCATGCTCTCATCAAGGGTAGGAGCTCTGTCTTTCTTTGTGCTGCCTAGTATTCCATTGTATAAATATACCATACTTTTTGATCTACTCTTTTAGAGATGGGCACTTAGGTTGCTTCCAACACTTGGCTCTTGTAAATGGTGCTTCTGTGAACGTTGGACTGCAGAGGTGTTTTTTTTTTTTTTTTAAATTTGTGTTTCAGGTTTCTTTGGGTGTAATCTCAGCATTGGAATCGCCTGGTCAAAAGGCAGTTTTATTTTTTGTTTTCTGAGTACATCTGATTCTGTTTTCCACAGTGACTGCACCAGTCTGAATTCCCAACAATTCTGAATGAGGGTTCCCTTTTCTCTACAACCTCACCAGCATGTGTTGTTTGTTGATTTGTTTATGATGGCCTTTCTGACAGCTGTGAAGTGGTAACTCATTGTGGTTTTAATTTGCATCTCTCTGATGGCTAGTGATGCTGATCATCCTTTCATATGTCTTTGGGCTCTCCGTATGTACTTGGAGAACTGTCTGTTCAATTCCTTTGCCCATTTTTAATTGGATTATAAATCTTCCTGGATTAGAGTCATGTGAGTTCTTTATGTACTTTGGAGATCTCACACTTGTCTGAGGTAATACATTTGCAAATGTATTTTCCCATACAGTTAGTTCTCTTTATTTTGCTGATATTTTCTTGAAAATATCTTTAGATGTTTTCTTTACTTCAATGAAGTCCCCTTTTTTAAATTCTTTCATTTATGACCCTTGCTCTTGGGGACATATCGGTGAAGATGTTCTTGCATGGAATTTTAATTAAGCTGTACTTGTTTTCAATATCAAAATATTTCTTGTATTTCCTGATTTTAAAGAATAACACATCCTTGGAAGAAACATTTTAAACTGTACAGCCATGAATAACATAGAAAGTGAACATTCTTGAAACCGTCCACCTCCAAAGACCACCAGAGTAAATATTTTGGTGTATATCCTTCCAGAATTTTCTCTCTGCATATCCATTGTTTTTAAATAAAATAAAAGAAGGCATATTGCAACGCCTTCATTGAAGCATAATTTACATAGACTCTATATTGTTTGGTTGTAGTGAAAACTTTGAAATGACCTAACTGTCCATCAGTAAGCAAATTGTATCTTAAATTATAGGGTGCCTGTACAGTGGAGTATGCTACAGCTACTAAGAGAGAGATCTATAGCCAGTGACCTTGATAGATGGCACAGTATGTTGTTAAGTGAGAAAATCAAGTTGCTTTTGAAATGCAGCATTCCAAAGCTTAAGCATTTTCTTCACCATTTTAGCTTCTTTTTGGTTACTTATATTTGGGTGAAAGTGCAACTGCCAGATCAGCATGTAGGAGGCCCTGGATACTCATTCTCTGGGAAATTTCTTTGCCATTCAGTGGGTCACTTGCTGTAGATAACTCCTGCTCACTAGCACTCTCCATTGAAATTCTTGGCTACTGTGGGGTTGGCCCTGGGGAGCAGCTTCAGAAGGACCATATCCTCCAGTGAAGACTCCCTACACCCCAGCTGAGGCGTGAGCCTTCTGGCACATTTTTCATCACCACCACGACCCTTCATGGAAGGAGTCAGACATGCAAATTCTGTCCTATCTGGCAGAAGCCAAAATGACTTTCCTTACCACCTCAATGAGAACAAATTTTGGGATCATTTGAACTTTCATTTTAACATTGCTTATTTTGAATACATTTGTTCTACATGACTCCTGTTTCTGAACCAGTTAAACATCTGCCTGTTTTTGTCATAAGTTAAAGAATCTCTAACTTGCGCTTTCTCTCATGTCTGTATAACAGTCAGCATTTTTTAAATTTTTCAAAAGTATTTTGTAACAATAGTAAGGAAGTGTGACCAGTCACTAGTTTCTTATTGGTTCTCTAACAAATTAACACAAATTTAGTGGCTTACAAAACATAAGTCCAAAATGAGTCTTGGACTCAAATCAACATGTCTGCAGGGCTGCTTCCTTCTGGAGGCTCCAGGAGAGAATCTGTTCCTTGTCACCTCCAGCTTCCAAAGGCTACTGGCATCCTCTGTCTTGGCAGCATCATTATAATCTCTGTTTCTATCATCACATTGCTCTTACTTCTGACCCAAATTCCAGCATCTTCCTTTTTTACTTATTTATTATTTTATTTATTTCAATTAAATTTTATAATTGGTATTATTTTGTATTAGTTTGAAGTGTCCTACATTGTGTTTGGGCAATCCTATACCTTACAGTGTCCCCCCCCCAATATATTCAGTACTCACTTGATACCCTACCTAGATACCCTACAATACTACTGACTACAATACCTATGCTATACTGTAGATTTCCATGACAGTTTTATAATTACCAAGCTGTACTTCCAAATCCTGTTCCCTTATCACCTGTTCCCCTACCTGCCTCCACTGTGGCAACTATCACTCTGTTCACTGTATCAGTGAGTCTGTTTCTGTTTTGTTTGATTCTGTGGATGACTATTGGTCTTAACACCTCACTTCATACACTGGGGTCTAGGAAAATGGAAGTTTTGGTCTCAAAGAGGCCAGGTTGAGATCTGCAGTGGATAGGGTGAATAACCAGTGCAGGTTTCCATAGGGAGACAGAGAAATGACTGAAAGGAGGTATGACTTTGTCCTGGGGAGACAGCCTTATTTAGCATGGGTGAGATGACACAGGCCATATGAATTCCTTGGTAATGGACTTGAGTGGGCACTGAAGGGACCACCCTTCTGAGAATACAAATGGCTATACGAGGCAGAGTCACACCTGCCTAACCTGCCTACTGTCATCCCTGAGAATTCTTAGCCTGGCTTGGCCAACTGCACCTTGAGGAGAATTGAGCATTTCTCCTTCTTGTCCTAGGGGGACAGAGCAACCTGGAGGTTAGGTGTAGCCCTGCTGTCTGGAGAGGTCCGTCGCAGGTGGCTTTTATTAGGGCCACCACCATTGAGCTTAGCAGTTGAAGCCACTCACATCTTTCTTCTTTCCCTTAGGCAGTGATTCCCCATTGCCTTCCTGTTCACACTTCTGATTCCAACCACCTACAAGCCTCGTCATGGCCTTTCATCAGAAGAATCCGCAGTGCTCACCCAACCAACCCTTGCAGAGCCACAGTGAGACCCAAGGCCTGGAGGCTGCACAGGCACCTGAGGCTGTAGAGAAGGCCTTTGTCTCCCCGCAGCCTCCCATGCCTGTCAGTTTGAAGGAGGATCCTGCTGCTGGTATCCCCAGTACTCCTGAGAGTCCTCAGAGTTTCTGTTCCTCCTCAACTGTCACCACAGCCGCCTCATCACGCAAATCTTGTGAGGAGTCCAGCGGCCAAGAGGAGGAGGGTAGCACCTCACAGGAAGTTTCCATAGATGATCTAGATGAAAGTGTGGCATTGTTGGTGGATTTCCTGCTGGTCAAATATAATGCGAAAGAGCCAATAACCAAGGAAGAAATGTTGATGATTATCAGCGAAGACTATCAAGACCACTTCACTGCCATCTTACTGCAAGCCTCTGAGCGCATGGAGATGATCTTTGGCCTTGATGTGAAGGAAGTGGATCCCATCCAGCACTGCTATGCCATCATCATCAAATTGGGCCTCACCTATGACGGAATGCTGCATGGTGAAAAAGGTGTGCCCAAGACCGGCATCCTGATACTTCTCCTGGGGACCATCTTCATGAAAGGCAACCGTGCCACTGAAGAGGAAATCTGGAAAATTCTGAGTGTGATGAAGTTATATCCTGGGAAGAAGCACGCCATCTTTGGAGATCCCAGTTGTCTCATCACCAAACATTTCGTGGAGGAGGAATACCTGAAGTACCAGCAGGTGGCCAACAGTGATCCTGCACAATTTGAATTCCTGTGGGGCCCAAGAACCCACGCTGAAACCACCAAGATGCAAGTCCTAAAGTATCTGGCCAAGGTTTATGGGTCTGACCCAAGTTCTTTCCCATCTCAGTATAAGGAGGCCTTTGAGGAAGAACAAGAGCGATCTCAGGCCAGAGTTGCCACAGCAGTCGATTACCATAGTCACTCCCAGTTCTAAGGCCAAACCTGGCTGGTCCTCCCATGGCTATGGAAGTCAAAGATAGTTTCCTCATGCACTGTTTGAAGAGGCATTTCACCTTCATAGAATTTAGATCAGTGAGAGTGCTGAAAGGAACATAGTGTATGCCTGTGTCTCTGGTATGTGTAACTTGAAAATCAGTTCATTTGTTTGGTAACACGTGTATTATTCACATTATTGGGGTTTTAGTATAGATTTAATTCATTTCAAAGTCTCTTGAGTTTATGAATGACATTTCACCTATGTAATGCTTTAAGTAGCTTTTGTAGTAAGACTTTGGTTGTTTTTGAAAACAAAATGTAAAACCATCCATCTTTTGTTGTCATCTGGGATGAAAAAAACATGGCATTGAGATAGTCATGTCCCTGTATAGGTAAAAGAAATGAGCTTTAAGAAGTTGGGATCAATTGAGAAATACAGAAACAAATCTACTTGATATTCAAATCTTGTCTTTCTTAAGCTTTTGTAGTTCCTGTTGTGTAAAATTAAGTGATACGTACATGTTTTTGCCTAGCTTTTTCAAGAATGTAGAAGAAATAAATCTTAAGAAATTAGACCTCATGCTCTCTGGCTCATTAATCCCTGAAAATTTCATTGAACACCTGCCTTTTGGAAACACTGCACCAGTGCTGGGAATGCTAGGATTTAAGGAATTAGGACTTGTTCATTGAATTATAACAGAGTGAAGCAATAATCCTTTAAGAACATGGTGTGGTCTTCTAGTATCCAAAGGAGAAGTAACAGGAAGGTGTCAGTAGGTAGGTAGACACTTATGAGACTAAGTGTTTAATAGAGTTAGGGATGGATGACAGTTTGGGGCTTTGGGACACTTCAAGTCCTTCGGGGGGGGGTGATTTTACATTTAACTGGCTGAGGGTGTTGTCAGCAGGGAGCAGACCTACATTGTGTCTTTCAGGGTTGAATCCCAAAGTCTGGAGTGTGTACCTGCTGTTAACTCTTTCTTTTGGATCCCGAATAAATCAGACACAAATTCTTACCCATTACTGGAATGGAAGTTGTCCTGCCTTCCTGTGCCAGTGCGATGGAATTCAGTGCACAAAGTAGTTGTTTCATTTACATGCATCAACTGTAAAGAGTTCCTGAGAAAGAGAGATGATACTCCCTTGAGATTAAATACCCATAAACCACTGGGCTGGCACTGTACCACGGCCTAGGAGAGCCAGGCCCTCTTTATTCCAAGGAAAATTTAAGTAAACTTTACTTAGTGTCAATTTGCAAATGTTTTAAAAGGGCCATATTTTTGGTTTTGGACAGATGAAGGAAAAGGGGAGGAGTGTTACACTGGAAGACACAGGGGAGAAAAAAATCATTTTCAATACTAACCTTCTAGTGTCTTGCCTATGAATACCCATAATAAAACTTAGGATAGAAACTATTTGAATTACAGAGTTAGGTATGGGAGTAAGAGAGGTAAAAGACTAAAAGAAGTGATTAAAGAGGGGAACATTTATATATTTTAGGCAAATAATTTGTGAAGATTTGGTAAGGTAAAGGGGTTTCGGTTTAGGGTAGTAAAAAGGGTCAAGAAGTAATAAGGTTTGTTTATATAGCCTTCTAGGTCCTAAATCCCCATTCTCCACAGATAAGGATGCCTTCTGTCCTCCTGGCATAGGGAGGACAACTTTCACATGGGATATTTATATCCTGCTTTCAGGGGCACAAGGAAGAATCAGAGAGTCCCTCCAGTAACTGTTGTTTCTCAGGTACCTTCAATTGAAAATAAGCAATATATGAATGAGACATATTTGGTGGTGAAATATTCTGATCCTTTATAAAGGGCAGCTGGGAGGGAAGTGAGGAGCTGGTCCTTGACACAAATTCTGGGAAGTTTGATTTCCATGCAGCTGGGGAGGACATTCCTGCACCCAAATTAAAGAACATAAACTGTGAGGGGAAGATTTTACAAAAGTTTCCTTGCTGAGGAACACTTGTTCGATAAGCTATCACCAGACCTGATAAGCTATGCCCTATAGCTCTTAGGTTTTCTAAGAAATCCTAGATTTTAAAAACCCACGCACACACACACTTATACACAGATGAGGGTAGCAGGATTGTGGATTAACATAATCTTGGTAAAATTCATTAAAATTTTAAATACATGAGGCACTTGCACCATGTGCTTTATGGACTTCAATGTATTTCAACAGTCCTTGAAAGGCAGGGTTTATCACACCAAAATCGCATATGAAGATCCTCAAGCCCATAGAATTTACACTTCATTTCTCACGGTTTGTATGTGACAGAGCTAGAACTAGAAGTATTCTCTGAATTCGTCTACAGCCCATTCCGTTTGATTCTTCCCACTCTGTCAGGCCTTCAGTCTCCTCATTTATTTCCCCTCTCATTGTTTGTTAATGCCTCCTAGGATATAAAAACAAGGAATGTTGTAGCCAAGGAACTTAAGGCAGGCTTCAGGAAGGAAGGCTGAAATGAGAAACACAGTTTGGCTACTGTGTGTAGGCTTCATTTAACTAGGAGTGTCCACCATAAACTCCAGGGTCCCTTGTGAGGTTGCATTGCCTAAGGACAAGAAGTTTTGTCTAACTTCAGCTCTGTCTGCATTATAGTGTCCCTCCCCAAGATCTTTCCAAGGGTGTAGTCTTGTCCAAACTGGAACCTGACCTGCTGGCTGACTCTAATCTTCCTCTGAAAGCTGCACCTTGATCCCAGTTGAAGAAACAGGACAAAAATCACCTGTCCTCCTTCTCACTGAGAGTATTCCAACTCCCTAGTGGCCCCATACTTTACCATATACCCTTATGATATCAACATCTTTTTCCACATAAAAAGTAACTTTGACATTGAAATTTAAACATGGCCACCCTGTGGACATTTCTATTACATTCTCAGAATGTTATCGCTAAGTCCTTGTGAATATAGAATGATAGATCATAGAACTCACTAATTTGGTAGATACAAAATTGAAGTTGGTGAGCAGGTTTTCAAGCCACTCTGATATTTGCTTTGGAATTGTAATGAGCCTTTTCTTTTCTTTTTGTTTTTTTTTTTGTTTGTTTGTTTTTGACACTGGCCACTGAACACACACAAATATGAGGTTACCTATGTGGTTAAGGACCAAAACCTCCCTCATAAGTGATAGGTGAAGAAAGATCCAAGAACATGGAAATCATTTCTTGAGGAATATCTAGTGAGGATTAATTTCCTAAAATCCCAGGAGGTTTTCCGGGGGTGAAATAGAGCTTCTTGACAGGCATGTCACCTTTGGTCAGCAAACTTAAAAATAATTCAGTGACTTTCTACAGGCTCTTGTCTAACTACTGGTTCAGGGGGATATCCTAGTTTTTCCTTGTGCCTAATGGCACCCACACAAGTCTTTCATCATCTTGAAGGTGGCAGAAAGTCATACATTTCTTCCAGGCACCCAAATGAAGAGGGAAAGTTCTTATCCTATTCAGATTTTACATGTTATTGCTTAGGTCAATGAAGAAAGCTACTACAGGGTGCAGAAGGTCAACCTTCCCAGTCGATATTTTACAGGATCCACTAGAAAAGTGGACATGAGCCTGTGTTTGTGAACAATTGTCACATAGTAAAATCTCAAAAACTTTGGAGAATCACAAGGAAATTTGGCCTCCTCAGGAACTCTACCAGGGAATAAAGAGGGTGGCTGTCACAAAATTCCAACATCAAAATTCTATTAAGCATGTATTATAACAATTTATGGGGGATACAGCAAATGCTCACCCCTACCTTGTGTTCCTTCCTTTCTGGGCCCATGGGGAAACTATAGTCCCAAGTTCATTTGTAGTTTTAAAGGCTCCTGTGGCCAGCCCTTGCCATTGATCTGTGAGCCAATGCACTATTTGTCATTTCCAGGCCAAAACATTTGACATCCAGTTTCCCACCATCCATGCTTTTAATGGCACTAATCAGTAAACACATAAACAGTGTGTTTATAGAATTGACCTACAAGAAGCACAGTCTGGTCTCATGTCACTGGTTAGCACATAATGTTTACCAAGCCACAAAGAGAAATAGACTTTTATTGTATTACGCTGTTCATATTTCAGGCTTTGTTACATCATTTAGCAGTAACTTTTTCTGGTTAGTACACCTCTCCTGTTTCTGTTTTTAGGCTTATTTACATATTTTAATTACTAAAACAACTGCATATATACCTGTTGCAAGACATTCTAAATTGACTAAGAACTGATGATTGCCCCCCTTTACAACTCAGAAATGCTGCCCCTCAAAGGTGAACACAACTACCATTGGGTACATGTCAGTTTAAAGCTAATTCTAGTTCTTTTCTTTCTATATAGATGTGCTATGAAAATATATTGTGATAATTTTCATATACATGAGTTTATTAAGTTTTTATTCTTTTAATACTTAGGACTAATGTATGTATATATAGTTTCTTTATCTCAATTGTAGTTTTCACTTCTTCAGGTTAATTTTGGGGCTCTTTACATGTTCTACATCTCTAACCCGTTTAATCTGCTTTTTGTTTCTTGAAAGAATAAAATACTGTTATAACAGTGTGTCTACACATTGTATCATTTCCAGCTTAGATACACAGATTGATTAATTTTCTCCTAATTATTGACTATATATCCCTGCTTCTTTGCATGCCTGGTAATATCTGAATGGATGTCAGATATTGTGAAATCATGATTTTACCTTGTTTCACCCTTGTCCAGAAGAAATGAACATTTTTAAAACTTTGAATACACAAATATTCTCAAGCTGTTTTGTCTTGTGATTCAGTTACTTAGAAACAAAGTAATCCTTTCAGTTCTTGGTTTCAAGCTTTGTTAGATGGGACCAGAACAGCGTTAACTATGGGTTATGTTACCACAATCCTGAATCAAACACTGCTGAATACTCCCACTGATGTCCCATGAATTATGTGATTTACCACTCTGCCAGGAAGGACTCACAGCCCTGTGCGGATTGTTCTTTCCTTTCTCTGTGGAGCTTTCTCATCTCCGGTATTCTCTCTCATGAAACCTTGCTGCCTATTCCTCCCGACTCTCAATCTTGTCTCCTCAACTCAGAGAAACCCCAGTCTCCACCTGGGCTTCAGGCAGGAAGCTGGGCTAATTATGGGCTTACATCCTTTGCTTTACCTCTCCCAGTGATCACTGTCTTTTGTGATCTGATGCCCAATGTATTGAATATCATCATCATATAGTATATTTGTCTTTATACTTGTTCCAGACAAGTGGTTAAATCTGGTCCCACATAGTCCATCTTCACCAGAAGTTGAATTTGTATAAGTAATAAATAAAATCTAAAGTATTGCAACATATAAGTGTCTCCAAAGAATCAACTGACAAAGATAAATTTGCATTGAAAGATTATGGTAAACACACAAACCCATATACCTACATAATTTTGTGCTTTTGAGAGTTTCATATAACTGAAATTCTACAGTAGATAAGGTTGACTTAAAGAATATCATTTGAAAATTCAGTATTATGATCTTAAGATTAATCCAAGTTGGAAAGTGTCACTTGTCCTTTTTTTTTTATTGTGGTGCAGTGTGCCATCATATAGATCACAGGCTCTTACCCATTCCTCATTGAATGACACTTGGTTTGATTCCAGGTTATGGTTATTAAAAATGAAGCTCATAAGCATTCATATACAGTGCTTTTGTGTGAACATAATTTTTCATTTCTTTATGAAAATATACAGTAAGGCCCTGTTCAAACATAACAGTAAGTTGTCTTTATTTGAAACTTCTGAGTGGTACTTTAGAGAGGCTGGGCCATTTTGCATTCCCACAATCAATGGATGAAAGATCAAGGTGCTTCACATCCTCCCCAGGACTCGGTATTTTTAGGTGTTGTTTTGTTGTTGTTGCTGCTGTCATTTGATTGTTTTTGCCATTTAAATAACTATGTAGTGGCATCTCATTGGGGTTTAAGTTTATATTTCCGTAAAGGATAATTATCTTTAAGATAGTTTCATCTGCTTATATAATATCCATATGTTGCCATCTTTGGTCAGGCATGTGCTCCCATCTTATGCCAATTTCCTAATGGACTCTGTTTATTACTGTCGAGTTAACAGAGTTTTTTGGTTGTTTGTTTGTTTTAAGGAACAATCTCATTTTCAGACATGTGATTTGCAATATATCCCCTAGTGTGTGTATTGTAATTTCTTTTTCTCCTCAATGCAAAAAAAATGTTTTAAATTAGCCCTGAGTGGTGTGGCTCAGTGGATTGAGCGCTGGACTGTGAGGCAGAGGGTCGCTGGTTCAATTCCCAGTCAGTGCACATGCCTGGGTTGCAAGCCAGGTTCCCCGTTATGGGGAGCGCAAGAGGCAACCACACATTGATGTTTCTCTCACTCTCTTTCTCCCTCCCTTCTTCTCTGTCTAAAAATAAATAAATAAAATCTATAAAAATGTTTTAAATTAGATTAAGTCAACTATAGAGATGTTTGATTTTATGGATCTAGGGTCAGTGTAACTACTTCACACTGCAGCACAGGGACATGTCTCGTGAAGTTGTGGTGGGTTGTAGTCTACAAGAGAAGACATATGACTGCATAGCTTGGATAAAACATTTGAAAGTTCGTCACTTAGTTATTCTAAATGTGCCTTGGTACAATGGATTTCTATTGCTTCACTGACTAAGGGGGGAGCTCACACTACAGCTGCCATCAAGTATCCATGTGGTCATTTCAGAAAAGCATGAAGATTTGAGTTGCTTGGGACAGCATGACTGCAGAGGCTGTAATAAATAACTGAAACCTTGTTAGTAGGTGATAATTGGCCTTATATTATTATTAGTTGAAAAGAATATAAAGAATGAACTATAAATAGAGGAGAAACAGAGTGAATCACACACCATAAAGCTATGTATTTTTTCATGAAACTTTTGATATGATACTTATATACATGCACACAGAGAAAAACTCTTAGTTGACATGTCTTAGTGTCATGTATTATATATATTCTTATGATGAATGGTGGGTAAGAAATCTCTACACTAGACAATACAATGTTCAATAATGTCAAGAATTTAGGGCCTCAGAAAATCTTGGGCATCATTTTTTTTTAATTAAGTGCAAACTTTAAGAACTGAAGGTCCTCAAGAGATATAATTCTACAGGACACATGGAAGGAATAGATCACTGTCTTGTGGACAGGAGCCTCCTAGAGCTTCTGTCTTGAGCTGAGGCTTCTCCAGTGTGCCTGGGACCCTAAGAATTATGTGTAAATCCTGGACAAAAAGATCTCTGAGGATGTAGACAGGTAATATTGTTACCATGGATAATTAGCTAATTCTGAATAAAGGAAAGGGAAGCAAAGGTAATTAGATGTTGAGCTTAATAACTGGGGACCATGAGCCTGTTTGCTTTCTCAGAGAGCTACAACTTCACACCCCCAGGGTATCATAGCATTGTTCCACCAAAGGAATTTACTGTCCTCCTTTCCTTTCTCTGGTAGCAGTTTGTTTTGGGAGCACAGAGGGAGGAGCTTGACTATAGAGGCCTTTCAGTTTAACTAGGGATTGGATCTATCAAAAGCATGCTAAAGCTTGTGAAGTTGATTGGTTCTTTTCAGAAAGCACCTGGTCCATCCCAAACCCAAGCTAATATAATCCCAGGAGAAAAAATATGCTCCCCCCACCCTGTGCACTCTCACTCACCTGGTAACACACACATCCTGTGCATTATCTTGTTTTCTCTTTCTGGGAGCATGTGACTGTGCGTGTAGCAGCTACCAGGGCCCACAGCAGCCACCTGGGATCTCCAAAAAAACTAAGCTTTATTATGAAGCAGAAACTGTGGACACTGGCTTTGCTGAAGACACTGTTTGATGTTTCTCATGGCAAAGCAGAGATGAGGCATTGGAAACCCAGAGGGTTATTTGCACTCAAATAAATTTTGCCACACCACAATCTCCCATGCATGGGCTTGGAATGCTTTCCTCTTGATTCTGTGGAGATGCCTGATTTCTACTGTCAACAATATTACCCAGAGAGCTTAAAATCAAGGAGCCAGTATTCTACATACAGATTTAGACCACCATGAGAGAGATCTGAAAGACCACATGCTCCAGGACATGGGGGGAGAAGAGATGTACCCCTGCTGTCAGACTGGAGTGGGAGCAGAGAGATACAACTGTGATGCAGAAGCTGAGGGTTTTCAGGCCACTACTGCAGCTGTAGAAGTGTTTGAGTCTTCTTTCTCTTCCCTATTCAAGGATACTCTCCAGACTGGCCTGTTTTAGGGACACATAACATTCTGCAGGGCCTTCTGGGAGCCCCATCCACCATCCCTACTGTTGTAGTTGCACCATACACATGAAGAAATGAAGGTGTTTTGAGATTCATTCCCAAAGGTGTTGTGTGTCTCAGTAGTTTGTTCCTCTTTGTTGTGATCCTTTTTATAGAAAATAAACTTTATTTTTAGTCTTAAAAATAAAAAAAGAAATAATGAAGGTGTCAACAAAGCCAAGGAAGGAAACATGGAAACACCACATAGGCCCTGCCATCCAATGAGTGTTTTTGCAGACTTGTCACTAAGAAGGTAGATTTTGGGTGTCATTCTGTTGTTCAAGTAGGCAATGAAAGAGCCCATCAGAAAGGTACATTTGCCAACAAATATCATATGAAGAACCAGGACCACTTCCCTGAAATGAAGAGACCTTTTAAGCACATGAAACTGGTTGTTGTCATTGCTTTGAAGGAACTTGAGTCCAACAAACACTTCCACGCCATTGTTGGCAAAATGGACCTCACCTTGGGAAGCTGAGTGTTGACAAAGAAATCCCTAAGGCTGGCCATTTGGTAACTGTCCTGGCCATGATCTTCAGGAAGGACAATGGAGGTACTGAGGAGGAAATCAAGAAAGTACTGAATCTGATGAGGATATACAATGACTGAAGTCATTTTATATAATATGAGCCCATGAAGTTCACAAACAGAGATATGACTGAAGAGAGGACCTGAGGTTCTACCAGATTCTCAACAGTGATCCTGAATGCTATGAATACATGTGAAGTACAACAGCTGTTGACAAAAACAAGAAAGCCCTTGAATTTTTTTTATGAGGGTCCATGCTGCAGTCCCCACAACCCTCGGTTCCTGATATGATGAGGGTCTAAGAGATGAGAAAGAGAAATCCTAAGCTAAAATTACAGCTAGGGATGGCTTTCTGCCAAAGCCAGTTCACATTACAGGATCAGGTACAACAGGTCTTCCTCAATCAGATTTTTTCATTTTGTATTTGAAGAGGACAGTCTGTGTTCTATGAGGTTTAGGTCCATGATAGGGCTGGATAGAAAAATGTATATCATTTTTCTATTTCTGCTTTATGTGACTGCTTGGAAATTTCTATTCCTTTCTCCTTCCCTTCCTACATGCCTTTCTTCTTTTTACCTTCCCCCACTCTCTTCCTTCTCCCCTCCCTCCCTCCCTCCCTTCCTCTTTTTTCCTTTATTTCTACTCATTTTACCTTCACTTTGATCTTTATTTCCCCTTCCACCATTTCTTACTTGTTTTCTCATTCCCTGTTCTCCTTCTTTCCTTCCTTCATTTCTTTCCTGTTTTTCTTTTAGTTATTTTTGAAGTGGTGTTCCTTTTTATAGATGGTGTAATTAGCTTTAGAATTTGTGTTTGTAAATGATTTTCATTACACATTTACTACTCTGTATCAAGTTTAAGATACGAATTTTGCTACCTTTGTGTTTGAAGAGGATAATCAATGTTCTAAGAAGTTGAGTTGCTGGATGTACCTGAAGGAAAAAGGTATACAGAAATCCCCCCTTATGTGTAGGCAATAGATTCCAAGAACCCCTGTAAATGTCTGAAACCTCAGACAGTACTGAACCCTATCTATACTATGTTTTCTCCTATATATACATGCCTATTTTACAGTTCCACTTATCAATTAGGCATTGTAAGACAGTGACAAGAACAAGAAGAAAATAGAATAATTGTGAAAACATAGTGTAGTAATGTGTAGGAAGTGGTCTCTCTTTATTTCGCAAAATATCTAATTGTACTGTCCTCTCCCTTCTTCATTAGGAGAGTTACTTGAACACAAGCGCTGAGCTGTGTGAGAAAAGATTTGAAATGTAGATGGGTGAGCAGGGAGCGTATACAGCAAGGATGTACTGGACAAAGTGATGATTCACATCCCAAGTGGGATAGAGAAAACTGCATATTTTCATTATGCTACTCAGAATGGCATGCAGTTTAAAAGTTGTGAATTCTTAATTTCTGAAATTTTCTATTTAATATTGTCAGACCATACCTGACCATAGGGAGCTGAAACTGGAAAAAGCTAAACCACCAATAAGAGGGGACTACTGTATAAAATTTTTGTATTCTTGATTTATGTGGTGACTGAGAATTTTTCCTTCCTTCCTTCCTTCCTTCCTTCCTTCCTTCCTTCCTTCCTTCCTTCTTTGCTTTTTCCTTCTTTCTATTGTTTGTTTTACTACTCACTTTGTTCTTCCTTTCCTGGCCCAGGAGCTTTCAATCAGAGGGGCTCTTTCACTCAACTTGTGGGTTCCCTTGCAAAGTCTCCAGCCTATGCCATCGACTACTTCATATGACCTGAATATGGCAACAAAGAATTCATCTATCAATTCCATAGAGTTGCCACACAAGGCCCATATTTCTATTTCTATTTCCTTCTGCTTGAACTTCTACTTTTCTAACTGTACTTTTACTCTGATTCAGTGCCATATGTTTATAGGGTCCTCAGTGTTAGGTGCCCTTTACCCAGACTCCCAAGCTCAATGTGACACAAAATAGTCTCTGAGGTTGTTATTTTCCTTCCAGCAATTGTGTTGTTTTGCTAGTGTACTCATTCCTCGTCTCCTCTGAATTTCTATATAAGGATTGGGGGCAAAGAAAGGTGCCTTTCTTTGGTATCATCTTTTACTTTCTCTCCCCCACTCTCCTACCTGAAAAGGATTTTCTTGTTCTTGGTGATTAGATCTTCCTTTCTGTAATATCTTCCTCTCTTTTGTGTTTTTCTAGGCACCATTTACATATATTGTCATCTTCATTTCCTTGTTGACAAAGCTGGATAATGTGGCCTGCATTGTTAAAGGGCTACAGGTAAAGTAACTGACAAGAAAAATAAAAATGGCCCTGAGTGGTGTGGCTCAGTGAGTCAGGCATCATCTCACAAAGTGATAGGTCACCAGTTGGATTCTCGGTCAGGGCACATTCCTGGATTACAGCTTCGGTTCCCACTCAGGGCACATACGAGAGGTAACTGATTGATGTTTCTCTCTTACATCAATGGTTGTCTCCTTCTTTTTTTATCTCCCTTCTTTTCACTAATGAAAATAAATAAAATCTTTAAAAATACTTAACACACATGCTAAATGGGCTCATTACAAAATGTACAAAATTAATAACTTCCCATTTAAATATTTCTGCATGTCTTACAATTTTTTTATGATAGACTTTTATGTTGTTATTTTTCAACAGATAATGTGAATGTGCCTTTAGATGCTACAGAATTCATAGAATCTCACTTAGTGGCAGGTAGATAGCAAGATTCATAATAAATCACCAAGAGGAAAACTGGTGTACTCTAGCCATAGCCACAGCTTTTCAGATCCTTTGTCTTGTCCTACTGCCTCTATTTTTACAAGAAGACAGAGTTTACAGGGTTGCATTCTCATTAAACTTAGATTGCTTACATCTCTGATATATTTGTTCCTCCTGACACCTTGGCTATTTTAAATATTGCTCTTTAAAATTCAAGGAATCTTTTTTCAGATTATTTCTATTGTGTTGACTCTAAATTCTAGGTATTTAAAATATTTTATTCAGGGTCAGTCATCCAGTAGGCAAGTACTGAAGGACTGCTCTGTCTCATTTGCTATACAAGCATCTAATACACAAATCCTTCCCCCAAAGATCTCACAATAGAGTGGGAAATGAAATAGTATCTACAATAAATGTGACAAATATTGCAATAAAGATGTGCACAAGCTGCCACACAATTCCAGTGAAAGAAGTGATCATTGTAGGCTTAGCAGGAGCAGAGAAGACCTGGCATATGGAAAATGTGGGGAGAAGTATTCAAAGCAGAAGAAGAGCATGAGTAGACATATGAGAATGATGCACAGGCCTTGTATGGAGGAGGGTAGTCTGAGAGAAAATTCACCATTCAGTGGGGGAAGGGATAGTCTTTTCAATGCATGGTGCTGGGCAAAAAGGATATCTACATGTAATACAGTGAATGTGGAACCCCAACTCACAGCATATGCAACAAACAACTCAAAATGGATCAACAACCTAAATATTAGAACTAAAGCTATAAAACTCATAAAAGAAAAACTACATAGATTTGGTAATGAATTCATCAATATGACACAAAAACATAACAATAAAAAATAGATATATAGAACCTTAACAACATTTAAAAAAATTTTGTATACTAGGCTTGGTCAGGTGACTCTGTTGGTTGGAGTGTCATCTCATACAAAAGGTTGCTGGTTTGATCGCCATTCAGGGTGCACACAGGAGGCAACTGATCAATGTTTTTGTCTCTCACATGTTTCTCTCTCTCTCTCTTTCAAATTAATAAACATATCCTTGGGTGAGTGTGTAAAAACCTAAAAAAATGTGCATCACAGGGTATTATCAAGAAAGTGCAAAGGAGACCTATAGAATGGTAAAAATTATTCTCAAATCATATATCTGATAAGATATACAAATGCCCAACAAACCCAAGTGAAGATGATTGATTCAGTTGACATTAGGGTGATCCAGATATGAATCACAATGAGCTATCATTTCACATACTTTAAAAAATGGAAAATAACAAGTGTTGGTTGGATGTGGAGAGATTAGAACTTTGTAAATAGATGTTGGTAATGTGAAATGAAACAGCCCCTCTGGAAAACAGTTTAGCTGTTTGTTATAAAGCTAAACATAGAATACCATACGTCCCAGCAATTGCACTTCTAGGTTTAAATACAAAAGAATTGGATAAAGATACTCAAGCAAATTCTTGATAGAAATGTTTATTGTAGTACTATTCACATTATAGCCAAAAGGTAGAAATAGCCCAAATGGCCATTAATAGGTAGATAAGTAAATTGTGGCATTATTATGCAGACATAAAAAGGAAAGAAGTACTGATACGTGCTACAGTGTAAACAATCCTGAAAAACACTAAGTGAAAGAAGCTAGGCATAAAAGACCAGATATTGTATGATATCACTTATCTTAAATATCCAAAATAGTAAATCCAGAATACAGAAAGCATATTGGTATTTGCCATTTGCTGGAGGAGTGGGCCTTAGGGAGTGAACAATGGGTACAAGGTTTCTTTTCACAGAAAGGACATTTTGGGAGCTATTGCAATAGATAGAGATGGTGGTTGCACAACAATGTGAATGTGCTGAATACTAATCAAAATACACCTTAAATTATTAATTTTACATTATGTTGATTGTACCACAATTTTAAAAAATTCCCAAGTTAAAAATCTTTCTGGCTCTGTGACTATTTCTGCTACTACTTGGAGCAGAAATTGGAGGCCTCAGTTTCACAATGCTGAATGCATTAAAGCAGACTAACAATTGTGTCCTAATGAGAATTTTGGCTGCATTCACAGGAAGATCCCGAGAGGGGTGGATTGCCTTCCACTCAGTCATAAATCCTTGTTTTGTTCCTTGATTTTCACATGAGGATGTGGACTGAACCTCTAACTCAACTATTAATTATAGCATATTGTTTATTTGTAACTTAAGTGCTATAATATTGGCAATATACAGTAGTGACTATTTAAGATCATTTTATGATAGGCCCTTTACAGAGCGCTTCATTTTTGTCCCAGAACATTTTTGGTTTCCCATATGAAATTGTTCTGGGCCATCTTCCATCTGCCAATAACAACTACCCTTTTCCTAGGGGCTTTTTCTGGGTGCCACAGCCTGCATAGTCCACCTGGGCAGGACCCCTGTGAAATAGACATTGTTTGCATTTCTAAACATGAGAAAACTGAGGCATAGAGAGGATTAGCAACTTCCTGAAGATAACAGAGCTCTTAAGTGATGCTGCTGGCATGAAAACCCAGGACTTTAAAGCCGGGTCTCTCAATCACTTTACATGGCCTCTGTCAGCAGGAAGAACATGATCTCACTAACCGCTTACTTAGGTATATATAAAACCTAAACTATCTCCTGAAGAAGTAATACTATTAAATGATTAGAGGAAAGTCTTGCAGTATGTGTATTCCTTTAGTTACTCTAAAATCTATTCAATGATTAAATCGAATGACCAGAAGCCTTGTGCCTGCAATCTACTACATCCTCCCCTAACCACACTAAGGTTGCATTCAGTGAATTTTACTGTGTCATCATGTCATCTACCTATGTCAGATGACACAGAAATATTCTAAGGGATTCATGATAATGTGTCAGTAGGGATGTTATCAGTGGTTTCCTTGTTACATGGCAGTCTTTTAATGAAAACTTTGGGAGAAACTGCTTTCAGATGATAGGATCAGGAAGCATGGTTGACTCAAGCAGTTCATTTTTATTCTGTGGAGCAAGCTTGTCAGTCTTCAGTTTTCCTCCATGCACTGCCTGCTAGGCATGCATTTTGGTTTTATTCAGAGAAGTGACATGACCACACTATATCTCACCCCAACTGCAGGTGATGTTCTTAATCTTGTTTCAGTTTCCTAAAACATTACTTGTAATTCATCTTTTCTTCTGTTTTATATCTTTGTGATACCTTTAAAAGTTTTTTTTTTTGTACTAGATGAGGGCATAAATAAATGCATTTATCAGACAACTGGCACCATAGTTTACTTCAAAGCTTTTGATGGCTGCAGAATTACCCTATACATGATGTGGTATATCAGTAATAGTGGACTGTGGCTCTCAGTTTCTTTTGGATTTATCCTGTCTTACGCAGTTTAAGAACAGAAATATCCACGTAAGAACATGTACAACTTGCCAGAATAGGAACATAGCAAACCCTTGAAGGAGCTGTGAGTTGAGCATTAGGCAAGGCAATGGGTAGTATAGAAAAGATTATGTTTCAGGGATCCATACAAATCTTAGTGCCTGACAAAAGGTAAATGGGACAGGATGGGGTGGCTGGATGAAGACTCAAATATGCATCAACAAGTCATAACCATAACCTCATTTCTTGGTTATCTATTTGGGGAATTATCACTTACATGCTGGTTCTGTGGCATTAAAGTATGACAGCATGTGCTTAGTTTCTTGTTCTTGAATAACCACTAGGTATAATTATTAGAGTACATGAACCTCATTTTATCTTAACTTATTCAAGTATGTCTTTAGTGGGGGAAGAGGTGTATCTGCAAGTAATAAATGTGTGCTTATTTAAGGCCCAACAGGGTAAACAGCATTGAACTTTGTTTATAATAAATATGCAATAATTATTGACAATCTAGGTAGCTATAAGTGTTCTAAATGTGTTACTTATATTATTTATGGTAATCACTGATGAACTTTATTAACCTCAGCAATTAGCAAAATGCCAGAAAAGTACACATTGAGTCAGCTGTATAATAGGTGAGCATTCAGATATGCTGTCAAAAATTTTTCTTAAATTCTGATTCTAACAGATGTAATGTACAGGGTGTCAATCAGAGTACAGGATATTACTTTTAAAATGGCTAATGCTTCCATTATAACTTTATCACTTTATGTTTTTCTATCACTGACTTACTTTTATTTTCATTGTTTTCTTATGAGGCCAGAGGTATGCAGGAAAACAATTCCTTACAAAGATGAATGACAGTTATTTGTCATATTTTGTACTTAATGATGGTATGGCAAGCACACTGATTGACAGTGACATAAGGCCTTATGGCCCATAAAAATAATATGGCATTGGAAAAGTCATAATTTGAACATCAATTAAAAGTGTAACACAGCATTATTCTGTGCAACCACAGAATTCCAACAGCATCGGTAACTAAAGCTCTGTCATTACATCTGCTGAATTGTTTTTGAAATGTTCTTGGAGCACAAGCAAGAAGTTGACTAGTGGACTTCACTTAAATTAAAAGCTTTGTCCCTCAACTGATATTATCAAGGAAGTAAAAAAATATCACCCACAACTAATAATGAAAAAGACAACCCAACTAAAACTGTGCAAAGGGCTTGAATACATAAAAACTAAAAAATACTATACTACTCCTAAATTTTACTTTTAGGTATGTACATAAAATAACCGAAAACACTCAGATACTGTGTGTCATTATTCACTGCAACATTATTCACAATAGCCAAAGGTGGAGAAATACCAAGTCCCACCCACAGGTGAACAGATAAATAAGTGTGGAATATACATACAATGAAACACTATTCAACCCTAGAGGAACTTAAGTTCTCATACATGCTAGCACATGGAAAAATATTAAAAATATTATGCTACGTGAATATTATCCAGATGGAAAAGGATAACTATTCTATGATTCCACTTATACGAACTATCTGGAAGGGGAAAAAATCATATAATCAGAATGTAGTTAGAGGTTACCATGGCTGGATGGAGGGGAGAATCAGAATCATTGATTAATGGTTACATAATTTATATTTGAGGTGAAGAAAAAGTTTTGGAAACAATGACATAGATATGCAACATTCCGAATGTACTGAATGCCACGGAATTGTACATTAAAATGGGTAAAATGGCAAATTTTAGGTCCTATATACCTTATGGCAGTGAAAATTAAAATGTATAACCAATCATGTACACTTTAGTGTAACAGTTGACAATCCCTTTCCTTCCAAGTCTACCTTCATCTTAACTTTTCCTTCCACTGGCTTAGCGTTCTGAAAGAGCTGGCTTTCAAACAAGTTGCTTTTATTAAACAATAACCATTTGCTTGTTCTTGCTAAAACTTGAAATTGTTCAACCTTGTTTTTGTAGAGGGTGATGGAGCAAAATGTGGTTCTTTTACAGGGTCCAGCACAATTAGCACCCCCTTTTTATTACAAACTATTTTATTACAAAAGCATAAGCATGTAAATCTGTAACATAACAATACCACACTCAAGCACACTATATGACATTTTAAGTGAGATGTTCAAATTAAAACTATAAATTTTTACACCCATATTATTTACCTTACCGACCATACTCAAGCAGGCGTTACTTCTGCCAGACCTTGTATTTTTGCAAGTTGCAGTGGAGGCTATTATATCCTACCCAGATAACCCTTCAAAACTGAAGCCCAGCCAGTGGAAGTACTGCCTATTGAGAGTTTGCAACTGTCAACCCTTTTGGAGAATTGACCCTCATGAAGAGAAGAGAGCCAAGGTCAGGTCTTTTTTCATGGGCAGATTGCATACAATGACTGGTTGGTGCAGGGGTATAAAATCTTGATTCTGACACCCAATTTAGGACTAATTTGAAGAGCCTTTCTACATCCAGAGCTTCACGTGGGGTCAGCTAAGAACTTTTGGTGACTGAATCACAGCCCACTCTCTGCTTAATCCTGTTTCATTCTCTTCCACCACAGATGTTGTTCCTGCAAGGACTCCTTGATAAACTTTATGGAACTAATGTTTTTAACACATGCTTTGTTCCCTGATATTGAACTGTATTAGTTATGATGATTCTGAATGATATGCAGGTGCTTTTAAATTTAATTGAATTATTTATTAATGTTTTACAGTTATAGTTTATATTATAGCAGTACTGTTTATTGGGTTAAGAGGCCAGACACTGAAGCCAGACTGCCTGCATTCAAACCAAGCTTCACTACTTAATGTGCAATTAGTTTAGGTAAGCTGCTGAAACTTAGGAGCCTTGGTTTCATTACCTTTTTTTATTGTTGTTCAAGTACAGTTGTCTCCATTTTCCCCCCACCACTCTCCCCTGCCCCACCCACCCCACCTCCCACCACCCTCAATCCTACCCACTTTGGCTTTGCCCATGGATCCTTTATAATCAGTTTCATTATATTTAAAATTAAAATAATAAAAACACTTCATGTCAATAATTCTATGGGGATGAAATTAATATTTTTATGGTGCTTAGAACACAAACATATGAGGTCCATGTAAATATTTATTAAATAAAATTTAAGATATGCCAGTAATGTGTGTATGAAATTATCAGATAAAAAGGGTAACATTTTCTAACTCAGATATACGTGTGTGTGTATGTATATATATGTATGTGTGTGTGTGTGTATATGACATGGATAGTGTTTAATTAAGGGACTCTGTAGCCAGGGTAAAATTTAAGGCCATTCTTTGTATTAGGAATGTAATTCCCAGCATCGTAATTGGTGTTAGTTAAACATGAAATCTAACTTTTGCTTTTTAATTGTTCATTTAGTTAGTCATTAGACCTCTGGAGAAAAGTGCTGTGTGTGTAATACTGCAGTTATCCCAATAGTAACATCCAGTCCAGTGTCTCCATTAGCTATTGCTACAATTTTCTGAAAAACAAACCTACTTTAAAATTCTGTGACTTAGAATGACAAGACTTTACACTAACCCACACGTTTGGGTTAGCTGGTGTCTAGATAACTGAGGTGGGGCTTTTTGCATCATATCCGAGACTCCATACAAATAACAGACTTTACTATCACCAGCTCTTTGAGCAACTCAACATTTTTTACATTTATTTATGTGTTTTTAGAGAGGGGAAGGGAAGGAGAAGGAGAGGGAGAGAAACATCAATATGTGGTTGTTTCTTGCACACCCCCCACTGGGGGCCTGGCCTGCAACCCAGGCATGTGCCCTGATTAGGAATCGAACCAGAGACCCTTTGGTTCGAAGGCCAGTGCTCAATCCACTGAGCCATCCAGGCAGGGCAATGAGCAAGTCAACATGTAATCTGACACTATGGATTAGTTTCATATATTTTTAATTATATAGGCAAAATGATGATTCCACTTGATGTAAAACATCCAGTCTTATATTTTCCTCTCTTGCCTAGACACAAAACTCATGACCTTTTGCTGCTGTTTACTCTTCCTGAATTGTAGCTAAATAACTGCCTTTCTTATAGCAACTGGGTGGGTACTGGTTCCCCTGCCTTCTTGACACAAGTAGAGTCATTACTGAATTAAATTTATGTTTTTATCACATGTAAATGATGCTCTGATATTAACCACAAATTCTATCACAAGAAAAACTGACAGGAGAAAGAAGGCAATTGGTGAGATATTCTTGCACACAAGCAATTAATTCCTGGGCATGTCAGAGAACTCTGCAAATATGAAATTGGTTTATTTGTGAGGGCTAAGCTGGTAATTAAGAAATTATGTACATACGTAATGGTTATAATATGTATAATTCTAATATGTACTTACATATACATATATTTGTTATACATATAGAATGTTATATACATAATATGTACTATTCTATATAATACATAGTTACATCTAGCATAACATGTATAATGTATTTATCTCTTTATACACACATGTTTACGTAGTTAAAAAGTGTTAGATAATGGGTAGATTACATTCTCACCATTTTCAGTTCATTATATGTGATTTATATTTCTGAGGCTCTCTATTTTTCCCAAATCCAAAGACTCACCCCCCACCAAATAGTGGGGGTGAGACATCTTATTACCACCATCTATCTTTTTTAGTATCAAGAAGTGTCTCATTATGTGTTTATCCCCATTATATCTGTCACCCCATGAAAGCCCAATCTTCTGTGTCATCCTTCATTCTCTGAACTGTTAACACCAAGGGCAGTGTACATCTCCTTTCCTGGCTATAATTCTCATCCGTTCCTAAATTCTAAATTCGTACCACACCATATTGTGGAAATTTTAATCTGTCATCAGGAAAATCACTTATATCTCCTATTTCAATGTCTCTAATGTTCTCTGTGCCCTCTTGCACCACTTGACACCTGTTTCTCTCTCCCATGAGGACAATGCTTCCCCTGCCCAGCTGTTTCATGTGGTGGTTCTTTTCTATCCTATACCTTCCCTCTCTCCTAAAAATCTTTAGCTTTCAAACTTAGGCCATGAAACAAAATCGCCTAACAAAATCAGCTAATTATCATCTCTACCTCAGTCTCTCCTTCCTAGAAGGTTTGATAGTTCCATCTCCAACTCTCTATATAATTCTTGGAGATTTTACTATCCTGTCTATAACTGTCCCCAGTCCTCTTGCTCTTGAACCCATTACAGCCATTCACTCCTGGTTTCATACGCTAGATTGAGTCATTCTCAATAACTGAAATTCCTCCATAATCTCAGTTTTTAGTGTCTCATCCTCTTACTACCACCTTTTGGTGCCCCAGTTCCAGGAACCCTTCAAATTTCTTCCCTCCTGATGTCCTCACTTCACATAATCAATTCCGTGATCCATACCTACCATCAACTCTCATGCATATACTCTCACCTTCTGTACTTGTCTCTCTGCTCCCAACTTACTTGATGTACTTGTAAATGGTGAGTTCATCCAAGCCTGCTTGTCCATTCACATGAGTGTGGCTGGAGAAAAGCATGCAATCATGCTGAAAGGTCTCACTTTCAGTTCACAACTATTAATCCTAAATAGGTCCTAAATGACACCTTAAAATCGTATCACATTTTTCTGAGCTTTCTCCCTCTGCCCATTTCATATATTTTCCTTTCTTCTCATACAGCCAAAACCACCTCCCACATCCTCACTCTCAACTGATGACTGATAATTCTTATTTATTGAGAATACAGAGGCAATCAAATGGGAACTTCCAAAAGTCCTTACCACCTCAACAACCCAGACACATGTACATGTGACCATATGTTCTGAGTTCCCTCCTTTTATTGTGGAGGAATTGCCAGAACTTTTGTTCAGGTCATTCTGTCTCTGTGTTCACTAGGTACCGTTTCTACTGGCTCCAGACATTTTTATCACTCACTTTATCTGTTTCTCCTTCTAATTCATTCTCATTTGCATATAAAATGCTATGATTTCTCCTGTCTTTAGAAGTTCCTATGCCCACACCATCTCCTTCAAAGATAACTTCCCATTTCCTACAGCTTTCATGCATAGCAAAGCTCATCAAAAAAATTGAGGAAACATCAAGAGTTGAGAGCTCCAATTTATCACCTCTTGTTTCCTGTTAAACCGGTTTATGCAAGATTTATTGTTATATTTCATCTAAACAACTATTGTCAAGGTCATTACTCTCCTTATGTTGCCAAATTCAATTACTAAATTATACTTCCCATCTTACCTTGCTTTGCCTGATGATCATCTCTTCCACCCTGAAGCAGTTTTTCACTTGTTTTCCAAGACACAATACTGTCCTAGCTTTTTTTCTGCTTTGCTTTCCACAGTGTTAGTGTTTTGCCTCATTCTTCCTCTTCTTACATCCTCTAAATGTTGGAGTTTGCCAGGACTTAATCTTTGGATATCTTATTTCCTCTATCTACAGTCATATTTTCAGTGATCTCATTATTATTATGAGCAAGCATGGTGTACAGAAAATGGATAACCTTCTTATCTGTGCCTTCCCTCCTCAGAATATGTAAATATCCAAGTATGGTTTTAGTGATAAAGTAACTTTTGTGAGTTTAAGTGATACTTCCTAAATGTGATTATTTTGAGATGCATGGTTGATTTGAATCAGCTCTTGCTACTTTGTGCTCAAAGATCTTTTAATGAACTAATCTGTTATTGTAGTATAATGAAATAGAAGAGGTGAATTTTCATAAACTAAATACTTAGCCAGTTTGTGCTTGTGACCTTTGAAATATGGAGTCAGCTACATTAATCTTTCATAACTCTGCAAGGGAATTCATAGAATTAAATTAGAAACATAAAATATCTCTTACTTTGCTATGAATGATCAAGAATCAAATAAAATGTTGATAAAAGTAGAAAGAGTAGTTTTAGAGTCAAATGGGCCTGGTGACTTCAGTGTATGTGTAATTTAATCACAACATAATATTTTCTATTGTATCTTGTTTTAGAAATATGTTCTTTTTATTAACTAAATATATCTCATGAAACAATGATTCATGAGAAATGTAGAATTTAGGAAGACAAACTGGAAGATAAAAGCCTTATGTATAGATATTCTAGTTAACCTTACACTATTTGTTTTAGTCTCTGAAAAATTCTTTTGTTACTATAACTTGTAAGATTTATTACTTTGTGCAGGTGTTTTAATCTTGTTATGTCAATTTTCCTAATTATAAAATGGGAAAATTATATCACTTAACTCACAGGGGTTTTTCTGATAATTAAATGAGAATACCCAGAACAGAGACCAGCATGTGTGAAGGTCTGTCCAGAAAAAGCCCAGCCATTGTTAATAGAATGACAATGGTTTGTGTGGTGTCGATATTACCTGGCAGCCAAGGACAGTGCACTGGAGTGCACATGTGTGAACAATGATGACATCACTGTACTAGTCAGTGGGGGTGGTAGACACCTTTGAGTGAGCATATGTGCTGTGGTTGTCACTTTCAAATAACTGAGTGAGTAGAACAACGAATCTGCATGAAATTTTGTGTTAAGCTTGAACATTCCCCCATAGAAACTATTTGGATGATTCAGAAGGCTTTTGAGAGACTATGCAATGAGTGCAGTGCAAATAAAAGTGTGGCACGAATGCTTCAAAGACAGTCGAAAATCTGTTGACAGTGATCCATGTTTTGCAAGGTCTGTAACAAGCGTATCACCTGAGAAGGTTGAATGTGTATGGGCTCCAATCAACAAATATCTGTGACTGACAGTTCAAACACTCCAAGCTGGCCTGGGGATTCCAAAAATTACTGTGTCTGAGATTTTGATGCTGGATTGTGGCATGAATCATGTCATGGCACAATTCATTCTGCAGCTTTTGCTATTAGAGCAGAGGGACCATTGTGCTGCAGATGCTAATGACTTGATTCAAACTGCTACCAATGAACCACATTTCCTTGAAAAGTTGATAACTGGAGATAAATTGTGGGTGTACAGCTATGATCCAGAAATGATGAACCAGTTGTCCCAATGGACATCACCTGGTTCTCCATGCCCAAAGAAGGCACAGCAAAATTGCAGCAAGATCAAGACCATATTAACTGTGGTTTTTGATTGGGAAGGTATTGTCCATCATGAGTTCTCTCCTCCAGGCCAAAACATTAATAAGCAGTAGTACCTCAATGTTTTTCATCAGTTGAGAGATACAATATGACAAAAATGGCCACTGGTAATGGGCAACTGGTAATTGGCAGCTTTATCATGACAATGCACCTGCTCATGCATCATTTGAGGGGGAGGAGGATGGGGAGGAGGAGAAGGAGTTCCCCATTTCTTCCCTTCTTCTCCTTTTCCTGCTCCTCCTTCTTCTCTACCTTCTTCTTCTACAAATAATCTTCATTTCCATCTTGGATCAGTTAAGGAAATGAACCGTGATTATGGCAGCAATTTTGAAGCTTCAAATGGAGACCCAGAACTGTGATAGAGTGGGAATAAACATACTAGAAGTCAAAAGGCTTTTTCTCATAGAAAGCAATAACACTAATGGTTTTTGATATAGTTTCTTCTGTAAAGTATGATAGAACATGAGTTTCACGGTTTCTTATCTGAGAAATCCCAGTTGTCCCTTTTGACACTTCCCAGAGAAGTAAGGGTACACTGTGTAATAGGACTGAATGATATCTTTTGTAGTAAAATGGTAACAGGACACTTGGAATGTATCATACTGTAATTTTTATTTAAAAGTAATTTCTGCCTGTTAACCAAGGGGTCACCAGTTTGATTACCAGTCAGGGTACATGCCTGTATTGTAGGCCAGGTCCCTGGTAGGGGGCACATGAGTAGCAGCCATACATTGATGTTTCTCTCCCTCTCTTTCTCCCTCCCTTCCCCTCTCTCTAAAAATAAATAAATAAATAAAATCTTTAACAAAAAGGAACTTCTAAAAACCTTTGTTGAGGTAACAATACCTCTTTTCAGGGTTTCAGTTACCCATGCTCAATCAAGATTTTAAAATATTAAGTGGAAAATTCCATAAAAAAATTCGTTAGTTTTAAATTCTGAGTAACATGATGAAAGCTCTAGCTGTCCTGCTCCATCCCGTTGGGGATGTGAATCATCCCTTTGTGTAGAGTATTCATGATGCACCGATGTTGCCAGCCTATCTGCCACTTAGTAGCCATTTTGGTTATCAGATGGACTGTTGTGGTATCACAATGCTTGTGTTCAAGTAGCTTTGAACAAATGCTTATTTGTTCAAAGAAGCCATAGAATTTAAAGTTGGTTGGGCTCTTTTTTATTGTAAAGGTAAAAGCAGCACTCCTTTCAAATCTCTAAAACCTAGGAGGGATGAAAACCAAAGCAATTATTTATATAGTTTTAATTGTAACAACTGGAGTGAAAATCCACACATCTTGCAGTTCCTTTAACAATAACATCACATTTTTTCACTTCCAGTATCCTTATTCTTGGGTTGAAAAATATGCAGCATATATAAATATTTTATAACTACTAAATTATTTTCGGGATGTTTTAGAAACATGTCAAGATATTCTTTTATTTCTAGAAGATAATTGACTGTATAGTTTCCATAGAGATGAAGTTAAAAATTTATCATAGTCATCTAATCAAAGTTCTGTAATCAAACTTATGTTTTGCTCTGTTGGAATTTTAACAGTAATGTTGCTTATATCTTCTTCAGACACCGTTTTCTTTTTCCCAAATTAAAAATGTGAAGCAGAAAATTTCAATCTAAAACAAGGCCCGTGAGAACATAAAAATAACAATTTCTTGCATGTCTTTCCCCCCCTAAGAGTTTCTGCTCAAGTTCCAGAGAGTGTTGGGGATGTAGACATGTTCCCTTTATTCACCTGGCTTGGTAATTATGTGATTAAAATTAAATGTGAGGTCTTTACCTAGCTTATGTTGTAGTATACTAGAAAAACCAAATAGTAATGCAGAAACAGACTGTTTACTAGGTATTGGATGATTTTATCAAAGAGCTCAAAAATATTGTATAACTTTTATCGACAGATGTTTGTAAACAGCACATGGATGTAATTGTACAATGTGTGTTATATAAACTATGTAGAGCCAGTCTCCATTATTTACTTAGTAGGTCATTGGAGATTAACTGTGTGCTTTTCCTTTCAACTGGATAATGTGTTGATATTGTACTTTTATTTATGTGTGTCTAGTTTTCTGTATCTATCGCTCAGGTTATAGTCAAACCCAGGTTCCTTTTTTGTTATTGTTTTTCTGTGAGCCACCTTTTCTCTCTGTAGATTCCAATCTGCTCATGTCCATTGAGACAGATAATTGAAAAAGGACTCCACTACCTGTTGTAGTGGAAATACAATGGAAAGTGAATTCATTGTAGTTGAGTGATGCTCGCATTTTCATGGCGCTACTGAAAGACTTATAGGACAAGATCAGTGATATAATAATTGTAATTTTCATCATATTAATTTCCAACTTAAGGCTCTAACACAGTGAAGCTAATTATAACCAGAATAGCTTATAGTTTCCTCAATTATTCTCTCAATTTACATCTAACTGCACATTTATTGTTTATTTTACATTCAAGATCCACAGTGTTCAATACCAGCCTGTAAAGTTTAGAATGACAAATGCATTTATTTCAGATATTTCATTATAGTACAAATGTTCTATGTGTTGCAAATACACATAAATTTGACCACGTTTACCAATTTTGAAGGTTTAGTAGGTACATGGTTATTCATAACACAAGAATTTAGCATAATAACCCTGACCGGTAGTTCCCTACATAGCGAAAGTTCACCAGTTCAATTCCCTGTCAGGGCACATGCCTGGGATGTGGGTCTGGTCCCGGTCAGGTCTTGAATGGGAGGCAACTGATCCATGTTTCTCTCTCACACCGATGTTTCTCTCCCTCTCTGTCTTGCTCCCTTCCCCTCTCTCTAAAGATAAATAAACAAAATCCTTTTAAAAAATTTTATTTTAATTGTTCTTGTGCAGTTTTCTGTCTTTTACTCCCATCCCAGCCCCGTGCCCCAGCCCTCCCCACCTCCCTCCCATTTCCACCCCCCCCCAGTTTTGTCCATGCGTCCTTTATACTTGTTCCTACAAACCCTTCCCCTTTCCCCCTGAAATTCCCTCCCCCCTCCCCTCTGGTGACTGTCATCCTGTTATCAATTTCAGTGTCATTGGTTATATTTTGCTTCTTTGTTTGTTTTGTTGTTTAGGTTCCTGTTAAAGGTGAGATCATATAGTACTTGTCTTTCACCTCCTGGTTTATTTCATTTAGCATAATGCTTTCCAGTTCCATCCATGCTGTTGCAAAGGGTAGGAGCTCCTTCTTTCTTTCTGCTACATAGAATTCCATTGTGTAAATGTACCACAGTTTTTTGATCCATTCATTTACTGATGGGCACCTAGGTTGCTTCCAACACTTGGCTAAAAAATATATAGCATAATACATTTCAAAAGTTCTATCACTGTTGTTTTTCCTCTTTCATAGGTTCAATATATTTTCTGTGCATCTCACTTTTAAAAGTATAATAGCTGGCATATTTGTGAGGAGCATAAATACCCTAACTATTTGTCCTCGGGTGCACATAGTCCCAGAGTACTGTAGAGCTGAGACACAAAGAAAATACTCATACCATTATCTTTGTGTAATTAATGTCTGTACAGATAAATTATATTTTTATTTCTCACAAGATCATTGACAATTTCTCCTACATCTATATTGAAAAATATATGCTATATAAATATATAATATTATATTTAAACTTATTTTTCAGACAATTAATTACAATTACATTTATTTTTCACAATTCAAAACATAATAGTGCTCATCTTGTAAACAGAAAAGCAATTTAAATTTAAAAATATTTTACTAAATTAATTTAAATATACATTAATAAGGTGCATTTGAATAAGTATTTTGAGTAAAGAATTACTTAATAGTAAAAAATTATAAAGCGCATAACATAAAAGCATTTGTTATAGTGTCACACTAATTTTTGTAAACTTATCATAAATTAGAGATTGTTGCCACAATAAGCAAATTCAGGTGTCCACCCTGACCATTGGCATTTGTGATATAATTATATGCATAAAGTAGATTTCCCATGGGCTAATCTAGTGTTTTCTAATATGGTCTATGTCTTTCAGATATATTCTTCGTAGAATGTAATATTTTTATATTACTTTGTATTCATTTGTGTTGTCTTGTATTGTTTACCAGTTACCAGTCATTCTCTTTTGAGGGGCAGATTTTGTGTGTGTGTGTGCATGCAAATGCACATGGCCTTACTCATATAGTTATATACAGGGTCCGGCAGAAGTAAGGCCTGCTTGACTGTGGTTGGTAGGGTAATATATGGGTGCAATAATGTCTAGTTGTAATTTGAACATTTCACCTAAAATGTCACATGGTTTGCTTGAGTGTGATATTGTTGTGTTACAGAATTACATGCTTATGATTTGGTAATAAAAGTTTTTGTAATAAAAAGGGGCATTATTTGTGCCAGACCCTGTCTATTCATAGTTTTATATTAGGTATTTCTTTGTGTATAAATACAAGAAGGAATTACAAGATAAAGTATAGCAAGGAAGTTTCATATTTTATGACCTAGTTTATTTTCTCATATTGCAAATATGACCACATAAACTAAGAGTCAAAGGAACTGGAAATACTTCTCTCTCGAAATCAAGGAGAGAATAACGTAGGAGTCACCCTGACTGGTGAATTACTTTTGAACAGTCTTACCTCAAAACTGACAGATTGTGCAGTGTTTTTAAACAGGAGTTCTGATAATTGTAATAAAGATGTCAGCTTAATAGAAGTGCAATTGTGAGTTTTTTTTAAACATAAAAGCATAGTTTGCTTGAGTTGCAGAGTGCTGACTATCCACTTAACTTTTCTTATACAATACATCATGTGGGAAGTGTTCAACGAATGCTCAGTTCTTACATTTGCTATCTTCACTTAGTTGTCACACTACCAAATGACAGCAATTAAGATTATTAATAGATTTATAAGACATTGATTGTGATTCTATCAACAGTGACTACAGGACAATCTGTAATAACTGCAGTTTCCACTTCCAGTCTACTTTAGTTTCTTTCTTTGTCTTTATGACATCCTTTTGATTTCAGGGAGTATGTTTGAGATCATGTTTTGCAGACTAAATTTGAGAAGCACAAGCTTGGATCAAACTCCTCCTATTTAAAGAATTAGAAAATATGACATAAGTTAGATACATGCCAAACATTTTTTATAATCAAGCATTAAGGCATATATTACATGTAAATTACAGCTTTTTATTTGTACATTTGGCATCTACTTTTAACTCAAAATGATTTAAAATGTGTATAATTTCTCAAACATGCATGTTTTCACTTGAAATAATTAATATGCTGCCAGAGAAATGGAAAACACACATTTTTAAAAAGCCATGGACTGTTCTTATAAATTTTGTTCTCTTGAATATATACTAAGGTATTGATTTGGGGCACTTCATCTTTTTTTAGGAAAGCACTGCTAATGAAGTGTTTTGACCCTGGTAATAGGATAGCAATTTCTGTTCATGTCAGCCATTATTTTCAGAGGCATCCGATGTTTGCTTAACAAGTCAAATTTAATACCATAGTGTTTGTGTTTTGTATAATACCAGTAAAAAGTAAATAAATATTAAACTGCTAACATAATGGCAAGACAATCTTCTTTCTGTTCCTCTCATCTTAAGTGACACTTGCTTCTGAAATCTATATACTGCTCAACAAGCAGGGTGTTTTTGTTTTTGTTTTTATTTTTAGCTACAGGTAGATGCTAATAATAATTAGAGGAAGATCTGTTTAAAAGTTCAGCTTTAGGACTCATTTTTTTTTTTTCCAAACTTGTCTGCAAGTAAATTTAGTGAGGACTGAAAGTACCAATTCGTACAGGTGGACAAAACCATCTTGATTTAAATTTCCGACAGTGACTTGGGCCTCCATAACCCCTCTGACACTTAGTCTTAATACTTCTCAGAAAGTTAATATGATGATCTGGCAAAACAAACCCCAATGAGGCAAACTTTTTCAGTTGGCTTCCAAATGAACTAAATGGAAATGAGCCTAATCCATACTGAAGGTGAAATTCTTATAGCAGTAATTCATTAAATTAAAGGGTAAGAGAACCAATGCTTATATATTACTTTATTTTATTTGTTAAAGATTTTATTTATTTTTTAGAGACTAGGGAAGGAAGGGAGAAAGTGAGGGTAAAAACATGGATCGATCAGTTGCCTTTCACATGGCCCCAACTGGTGACCCAGTCCACAACCCAGGCATGTGCCCCGACCGGGAATCGAACCAGCAACCTCTTGGTTCACAGGTTGGTGCTCAATCCAATGAGTCGCTCCAGCCAGGGTTATGCTTATATATTATTTATAAAGCAAGTTGGCCACAAAATTTGGCACACATTTCCTTGCAGGAACAAAAGTATCTTCCCTAGTTTGCTTCATTTGTATATACTTCATTTTAGTTTGTAGTTTTATCAACTCTGTTCTGATCTAATTACTTCAACGATAAAAATATAAATGAGATGTAGCTGAAGGAGTTACGAGAAAGAGGGCAAAATAGTTGTAACATTGTATAATAAAGTATATTTCCAATACTTAACTAAAAATATTCATTTCTAGCAGTTCCAGAAATTTTTCAACTAACATAAATTAGCCTCTCCCCAATTTAATCTCACTCAGATGAGGTTACACCATAATCATTTAGGCATATTTTCTTGCATGCATACCTGTGAGGATGAAATATTTTTTCAACCGAAAATCAACAAGAGTCATTTATACATGTTAGTTAGAAATATGCTTCAGCTATTTTAGCAGTGACCAAATAACAGCGACAAAGAAAATGGGCTTATTTCTCTCTCACATGTAAGCTTGGACTTGTAGGTGGCCCAGGGAGTATAGTGCCCATGCCCCTTGGGATCATCCAGGAACTCCGATTCTTTTTCTCTTGTTGTTCTACCTCCCCAACCCACCCACCACACTGTCCTCATCTGCATAATCAGTTGTACAGTCATATTTCCATGGAGAAGCAAATTGGTTCTCTTTAAAGCCATGGCCTGAAGATGCACATATAATATCTACTTGCATCACATTGGTTACCACTCAGTCATGTGGACACATCTAGCTGCAGCTGAGGCTGGAAAATATTTCTTGACAGGCCCAGATAAAATTAGGTATCTTCTATTATCTGAAAATAGGAACAAAAGAAATAAATACTGGGGAGACAGCAGTATCTGCCATACTTTATCATAGATTTCTGAAACTTATCCCTCTATTCAAATGTACTTATTGAGAACCTATTATACATGAAGCACACTTCTTTGTTACTTTAGATAGTTAGGTAATTATGAATAAGGAAGATAGCAAAGGGAATTGGACATTGTTGAGCATAATCAACCAGGGAGCATAAGCCTGTTTACTTCACCAGGAAGCTACAGCTTCACATACTCCAGGGGACCACAGCATTGCCCTGGGAAGGATCAACACCCCTCCCTTCCCCACTCCAGTACTGATTGTTGGGGAAGCAGGGGGAGATAAGCAAGTGCCAGTAGAAGTCAAAATGATACAGGGGGAGGTGCTTGGCCATAGAGGCCTGTCACTCTGACCTGAGGAGATCCATTGGCTAGGAAGTGGGCCCATCAGAAGACCACAAAAGCTCAAAAAATTGATTGTCTTTTTTTGAAAAAGCACCTGGCCCTCTCCAAGCAGTAAAAATATAATCCCAGCTTAAGAAAGAAGCTCTCTCTCTTCCCCCCTCCCCCAGGAACCCACGCTAGCCTGAGTGCTCACATGTTGTCCTTCCATAACCATGTGGCCCTAGCAAACCACAAATGCAGGCTCCAGGCAAGAGCCTGAGTACCACAGCATAGCAACAGATTGCAACCAGGAACACAAGCTAAGCTATTTGGATGGGGACTGAGACTGCTTAGCAGCTGTCTGTGGATTTCAAAGGACTGAATTTTAATATGGCATAGAAACTGTGGAAACTAGCCTTTGTTGTGGTCTTGCTGAAGACACAGTTGGACTTTTGCCATGGCAGGACAGATGGAGATGTAACACAGGGGCAGCCTTCCACCCAAATAAACCTTGCCATGCCGCAATCCCTCACGTGTGGGTCAGTGAAATACTTTTCTCTCCATCCACTGAAAGAACTTCACTTCCACTAGCAAAACCTGGTGACACAATGTGCTTACAACTCATGTTCCCTACCCTGGCTGCCCTGCCATCTCTCTCTCTCCAGACTGATTTCTCTACTCTTTAAGACAGAGCCCATCAGGTTCTAGTCATCAGGTCGCATCCCCTACTATGACTAGAAATCTTCTCCAAGCTCCATAGAGTAGACAAGGAATGGAGTTACTAATTGCAGTCTCCTGGTGACTGAGCCATTTCCCAGGAAAAGGACTTTCAGAGGGTGCTGTTTCTTGTGAATAGTAGTCTTGAAATGTACCTGGTAGAGTTCAGGGAATGTTAAATATTCTTTTTAGTTTATTTGTATTTTTGACACTATTACAGATGTCCCCCTTTCTTCACCCTTTGCCCACCTCCACCCAGTCCCCGCCCCCCTTCCCTCTGGCCATCACCACGCTGTTGTCCATGTCTATGTGTCATGCACATATGTTCTTTGGCTAATCCCTTCCCCTTCTTTCACCCAGTCTCCCTCCCCCATATCCTCTTACAGCTGTCAGTCTGTTTCATGCACTCATGTGTCTGTTTCTATTTTGTTTGCCAGTTTATTTTGTTCATTAGATTGCAATTGTAAGAAGAATGCTCCCATCTTTACTGGATGAGATGAAAATAATTATTTTTTCTTAAAAGTACAGAAATAATTATGAAATGAATATTTCCTGTTGTATGCACCCAACTATATTCCATATGTCAAAAATGTTTGATATCTCACATAACATTCTTTCTTCTATCAGCTAATCAGTAATACACATTTTTTGAAAGGAGACATTATTGTTAGGTCATACACTTTAATGATGTTATTATTAATGGTTGCTAACTCCTTCAATCTGTTTGACTAACTTAATTTTGTAATTGCAAATAATTGCCAGATTAATCACATAGGGCTTAAATTTATAAATAGAATTGGAATATATCCACATGGAAAGAATAGAATCTTCTACTGCCAACTTTCTCAATTGCTCTTCAATTTATGGAATTATTTCTTCAAATTAAAATTAGACGGATGGAAACCAAACCCACTTATCTTGGAAATGTTGCTGTAACCTGCATCCAGAATTTGCTTTAGTAAAATAATAGAAATTTTAGAAATTGAATTTTTTAAAATATTTTATTTATTTATCTTTAGAGGGGAAGGGAAGGAGAGAGGGAGAGAAATATCAATGTATGTTTGCCTCTCATGTGCCCCCTGCTGGGAACTGTCCTGCAACCCAGGCATGTGCCCTGACTGGGAATCGAACTGCGATCCTTTGGTTCGCAGGCCTGTGCTCAGTCCACTGAGCTACACCAGCCAGGGCTAGAAATAGAATTTTTAATAAATGAAACCCTGTAAGCTTCATTTCTTCAACTAGTAGCAAAAAATGATTAATAGGCAGATCAGGAAAGCAGACATTAGAGTGGATTAACCTCAGGGTTCAAGTGTGTAACACTTAATTGCTAATTTTCAGGACTAAATAAATTTCTTAACTATTTCATGATTAAAATGGAACCAAGTTTAAGTAAATAGGCAAATGATATTTATATACTCTGGGAATGTCCAGTTTCATCCAGGCATAAAAAGATTGTTTTGTGTAATCCTGCCACAGTTACGTGCAATTTAAGGGTTAAGTTCATTTTAGAAATTTACCTGGGATTAAGTGTTTGAACCTTGATTTCTATTGGAAGCCTATCATGATGAAGGAAAATGAGTCTCCGTATAAAAAATGATAGACTTAAGTGCTGCTACATAGGAACCATTGTAATGTGTTCTCACTATTTTTTTCTCCATTTTTCCTACTCTTGTAGTTGCCCACGCTATTTTAAAACAACCCTTATTCTTCATAGGCTTCTTTATATAATTTGTAGATTTATTTATTGTTGTTCAAGCACAGTTGTCTCCATCCCCCCCACCATGCACCCCCACCACAGCCATCCCTACCTCCCAACATCTATCCAACCCCCTTTGGCTTTGTCCATGTGTCCTTTATACGTGTTCCTTGACAACCCATTGTAATATTTCTCACTATTGTAGTGCCTATAAATTTGTCAGATTGTTAAGTAAAGAAGTTATTAATCAGATAGTAGGAATTTATTAAAAGTTGCTACCTAAAATATTTGAACAATCCTCAGAGAGTAGACCCTAAAAGTTCTTATCACAAAGAAATAAACATCTTTTGTATCTATATGAGGTGATGGATGTTAATTGAACGTATTGTGGGAATCATTTCACAATACATGTAAGTCAAGTTATACTGTACATCTTAATTTTACATACTGCTTAGTATATGGCAATCCTATCTCAATAAAATTGAAAGAATAAAAATAAAAAGTTACTATCTATAACATCCACTTTCTCCTTGATGAGTAAGACCTACAAGGAATCTGCCAACATCATTTTGGAAAATTGGAAAGACAGATGAGGAAAGTAATCTCTCATATGTATTTTAATATGAGCCTAATTTTACTGCTTTATTATTTTTCACAATGAAAATAATAATTACTATTGTAAACAACTCTATGGAAAGATTTATAGGCTTATCTTCACCCATCATTCTCTCCGAAGTAATTTTTTTCTCTGCTGAGTGCTATCAAATTCAACAAGCTCATAATTCTTTGGCTAAAGACACTTTAACTTGAAAATATTCATTTTTGTTCTCCTGAAGCCTGTCTTACTATGCAGAAGTGGATTTGAACAGTCTCCTTTCAGCCTTAGCATTCTTCTCTGTATTTATGGGACTTGAATATTTGACAAAATCAGCTGACCTCTCTCTTGTCTGGTCTTCTTAGAGGCATCTGGTGATAACTTGATACCTTCCCTCCCCCTCCTTCCAATAATGTAACCAGCTTGCTTGCCCTCTCTTTACATCTTGCTTGCCATTCTTTTTCACCTATTTCTTTATGAAAGGACAAGTCTGGCCTCAACTCTAAATATAATTTTATTCTCTGGTGTATGCAAAGGCAAACCAACTGTTTTTCCCATGGAATGCATTTAATTACAGTTTACTCAGAACATTACATAGTGTTCACAAGAGTCACATTGACCATGCCATTTTGCCCTTCTACAATCACTTAAATCCTTCATGGTGAAAGTTAAGGCCCTTCACTCTGTGACTTGAACTCTCACTGTGTTTTAGGAATGATCATTAATCACCAATTAATCAGACCTTGCTTTACCTCATCCGATTGTAAAACCAACTGAGAAGTAAATGTAGACATAATGTAGGTGGAAAATTAAGAAGTCAGCTAATCATTTATAAAGATGAATTAGAAAGTAGTTTTGAACTTTTGACATAATGACCTTATTAATACCTTCCACAAATGTTGAGAGGAGTCATACCAAACTGTCCAGTTGTAGACTGCCTGCAGGGAAAAACAACCTACACATGAAAGAGGAGGGAAAGAGTACATCCTGGATTTAAATCAGTGGGAAAGGAACAGAAGGGTCTGCTCATCTGCACATGTTCTGTTCCTTCACCCAAATTCACTGATCACATATGTTGCTTTTCCTTCCATGGCAAGTCATGAGGGAGGAGGCAGGTTGAAGTTGGGATTTTCTTATTCCATAATTTTCTGTTTGGGGGAGTGAATAAGGTCTTCTATGTAAATATGGTAAGTAGGAGATAAGAATTCTTAATCATTTGCTTTTCATTCACTTCCTTTTATTTGTATCATTTTCTTTTCCCCACTCCAATTAAACTATCAAGCCTCATTAAATGAAAATGTCAGGACCCCCTGTTCTCTCTCAACTCCCACTCCATCGATCACTTTAGCTCCTTTATCATCCAACAATAGAGTGAGCGTTCTTTGCTGCCAGATACTATGCTCAATCTCAGAGAGTCCAAAATGAACAAAAAATAGACTCTGTTGTCAAGAGGTTCAAGGAACATCCACCCAAAAATTTTATTTTGCATTCTTTCTATTTAAATGAGTTGGTCTCTGATATCAGGGTATTTCTCTTAGATATTTAGACTTTGTTTCACTTGTCACTTCTATAAGGTTACAAATCATTCTCCATGGGCAGAATCTCCCCTATGCTTGTATTCTTTCTTCCTAAGTAACTCTTGGCCACATGTTCTTTTTCCTTCTCTGGGGAATAGTTTGGTGACTATTCTTTGTGGAATGTTCTCTGAGAGTGGTTTTACTGTTTAATTGCACATCAGATTCAAGGCTTTTCTCTCTATTTACCAGGAGTTCTGTAGCTCAAGAACATTATTGTTTGACTAACTTATCTTTGTGTGTGTATGAGTCTGATTTGCTGATTTATGTGTCATGCGGGTCTCAATTCACCCACAGCCAGTAAGCTTGCTGTGTTTTGTTTGCATTTTGCACATATTCTCTTGTTAATGTTTGGTCTGTAATCACCAATAGGTGCTGAGAGTATTCTCATTGGTTCTCCCGTGACCTTACGTTATCTTCCAGACCTTGACCTTTTGCTCTGTTCTTCCTCACTGTTTAATCTGATCAATTTGCTTCATTAAGGCTTCTGCCCACCTCAGTTTAACAGGACTGCCCTTGACAAGAAGGCCGACTTTGTCTATTATGCCTCAGATTTGTGTTCTGAGCTTACTCAACCTATCAACAGCATTTACCCTTTAACTAGTCGAAGTTATTTCTGCTCTTGGCTTTTATGGCTAGCTTTATGGATTTATTATTTCGCTACCTTTGTTGCTGCCTTCTCTTCACTTGGTCTCTCACCCTGAGGCCTATGACACTCACTCCATCACACAGATTATAGGTTATATTCTGCACGCTCCCACGTGATGAAACTGATGGCACTTTCTCAGCAATTATGTCATGTGACACACCTGATATCTGAGGCTGAGAAGTCTGAAGTCAGATAGCTTGTGTTCTTCCATTGGTCTCTAAGGACCTTGAGAAAATTACCTCACTAGAAACTTAGTTTTTTCTGCTTAATGTTCAGATGGTACCAGTTTATGTTATGCAGGTTGTTTTTGAGAATTCAATATATAAATGCATGTGTGGAACACTTAGAAAGTTCATGGTTCTCAGTGAATGTTGCGTAAGTGTTAGATATTACCATTATTATTATTTAAACCTGAGTTGGATATTCTGTGATAGTGATATATTAGACTGCCCAACTTCCATCTTCAGCAAGTTTTCTCAGAACTATGTAAAATAATGGTCTATGAAAATAAAGTACAAAAATATCATGGCTAAATCTCAGGTAGATCAAAAATTGAATGCTAATTGCTAAAAGCTCAGATAAAATATGCATGTTTCAGAAAGTCCCTTTATTTTTCATTTCTGGCATCTTAAAAAAGAGAAAACATGTAAGAAGATCCTCAGATGTGTAACCAATTTTCTACAATTCTCATTATGTTGCTACCTGTTCTTCCAGCCATAGATGAGGAAAATGCAGTTAAGTTAATGAAAAAAGTGACCTTATGAAAGTGAAGTAAATACATGTAAAAGAAATACCTCTACCAAAATGCATGCAGTTTTATAAAAATAATACAAGTGTATAGGTGGCATTTCTTTTTTTCTACTCAAAAGTCTTTATTTTTAGCCTAATCATACATGTACCTGCTAAGTCACTTGTGTTCTCTACTACAATTGATTTTTTAAATGTTTTAATTATATTTTTTCCATTATCATTTAGTCTCCATAGACTCTCCTCCTCCCACAATCACCAAACTGTTGTCCATGTCCATGAGTGCTTCTTCCTTTTCGCTCAGTGCTTCCACCCCTGTACCTTCCCTCACCTCCTTAGCTGTCATCCTGCTCTCTATCAGTGAGTCTGTCTGTATTTTGCTTGTTAGTTCAGTTTGTTCATTAGATTTCACATATGAGTGAAATCATATGGTATTAGTCTTTCTCCGACTGGCTTATTTCTCTTATCCAGGTCCATTCATACTGCCGCAAAGGGTGAAATGTTGTTCTTTTTTATGGCCGAGTAGTATTCCATTGTGGAAATGCCCCATAGGCGGTTTATCCACTCATCTACTGAAGGACACTTAGGCTGCTTCCAAATTTTCATGATTGCAAATAATGCTGCAATGAACATTGGGGTGCTTATGTCCCTTTGAGTTAGTGTTTTGCGTTTCTTCAGATACATTTCCAGAAGTGGGATCACTGAGTCAAAAGGCAGATCCATTTTTAATTTTTTGAAGTATCTCCATACTCCTTTCCACAGTGGCTGAACCAGTCTGCATTTCCAAGAACTGTACAAAAGGGGCTCCCTTTCTCCACATCCTCTCCAACATTTATTGTTTGTTGCTTTATTGATGATAGCCATTTCGACAGATTTGTAATGATATCTCATTGTGGTTTGAATTTGTACTCCTCTGATCATTAGTGACATTGAGTATCTTTTCATGTGTCCATTGGCCATCTGCATGTCTTCTTTGGAGAAGTGTCTATTTGGGTCCTATGCCCATATTTTAACTGGTATTTTGGGGGGGATTTTTTGATGCTGAGTTGTGTAAGATTTTTTGTACATTTTGGATATTAACTCCTTATTATGTATATTGGTGAATAAATTCAAAATGGATTGAAGACTTGAATGTTAGATCTGAAACCATAAAAATCCCAGAGGGAAATATAGGCAGCAAAATCTTGGACATAGCTTGTAGCAATATTTTATCACATATGTCTCCTCAGGCAAGGAAAACAAAAGAAAAAGTAATCAAATGGGACTACATCAAACTTAAAAGTTTTTGCACAGCAAAGGAAAATATCAACAAATAAAAAGACAACCCCCAAATGGGAGAATGTATTTTCCAGTACATCTATAAGAGTTTACTACCCAAAATTTGTAAAGAATTGACATTTCTTAATTATACATTCAAAGAAATAGCTTCTGGAAGTTTATCCATCATCCTTTATTTTCTTTGAATGCCTTGTGATTTTTACCTGGTTTCAAATTTGTCTTCAGTGATTCCATTTATTTCTCATATGCTTATTATGTCTATTAAATAAATGCATATACTTATTATTAAAGCACAGGACACTAAAGAAATTTAGGGAAATGACATGGATAACTATTTCCTTTACACTTTGATATCCATTTCCCTATCATTGAGATATTTCTCTTGAGTTTTCTATAAAGTGTACTTCTTACAGATTAAAATGCTTATTGATTTAGAAATCAATTTGTTGTAGTTCAATAGTTTAAATTGTTTATCACATTTAATCAAATATTCTGTTTTTTTTTTTAAAGTACTGGTTCTACCATATTGATTAAAACTGAACCATTGCTTTGAGAAAATTTACCTAAGTAACAGGCACCCTTGGCCAGCAGAGCTCCTGCTCTATCGTCTTTTAGCTCTATGATACAGGAATTAGGTTGAATAGCAATTGTGCCGTGACAGTATCTGCATGGGACCCTTACCCTTTTGATCAATATGAAGACTTCATTGGTGATGCAGGGTGCAGCCAGGAGGGGAGCCCCCAAAATAGGGATTTGGAATGGGCCCAGAACTCACGGTGTCCAGGAAATATTAGAGGGACATATAAGATGTCCTCACCCCTTCCCCCACAGGTATGAGTTGGGGGAAGGGACACATGGGGCAGGGACATGCAGAACTGCTAATCCATGGCATGGTCCTTTAACATATCTATAGCCTTTGGCTGGTAGCTTAGATGTGTTAAATAGCTGTGACCATGCTCTGAGCCAGAGGGATGGAAAGGACTTCCCCCAAGACGTGACTGGGGGAGGAACCTCAAGTCACAGCGCCTGAGTGGGAGCTTGGAGAAGATTGGCTCCAGAAAATGGGGACACACCTGCCTAGACTCATCATGGCATCCCAAAAATACTTGGAATATACGGGAATGCAGGCAGGTGTAACTGATTGTAGGAGGAGTCGGAAATGGGGGTACAGAAGAGATTTGGCGCGGGTATTTAAACTGAGGAGCAGCAGCCATTAGGGGGGAGAATCCACGTGCTTTCCCAAGAGTTAGGACCCTCACAACCCTGTGAGGGAAAATCACCATGTGGCTTTAGCAGAGAATTACCACGTGGCTTTTCCAGAGTGGGGTCCCCTTCCCCACAGCTTTGGTGGAAGAAGGACCACGCAGCTTTGGGGTGCTCCCTTTGGCCTGGGAACAAGAGAGACTTGGCCTGGAAGAAGGGGGAAAGAACTCTTGCCAGTAGGCCATGAGAAGGTGCCACATGGCTTTGGATTAATTAGAGATCCTGCCTGGACGACGACACAGCTGATGCTGTCAGGAGTCTGGATCCCGGATGTTTGCTTCTTTTCCTGAGTTACAGTACCCTGAATTAGGGCAGAGGGAGAAGTAAGCACTGTGGGCGGCTGTGGGTATCCCAAAGAACTTTGATATTTTAATGAAGATGTTAGGTTGCTACTTTAACTCTGTATAGCATTAAATAAACATTTCCTTTCCTTTTCACAAATCTCTGGCTTTGAGAGGCATCTTTCCATAAGGTGGCGGACAATAACGGACCTGCTGTTGCTCTGTAACATTGGCACATCCAAATGATATTTACCAATTGTGCTGTATGCCTATACACACACATAAACACACACTTGTATAATCTGCAATTCTCTGAAAACTGCTTGAATAAATGTTATTTATTTATTTTGCCCTTAACAAAACTTTGTGGCCAAATATATTTTGGGATTCAGAACTTTTCGGATTTTAGAAACTTATTATGGTATGTATTCTTTAAAAAAAAAAAAACAATTAATTGCTGTACTTGTACAGTTATCTGTCTTTTACTCCCATCCAAGCCCACTGCCCCAACCCTCCCCACCTCCCTCCCATATCCACTCCCCCCCAGTTTTTGTCCATGTGTCCTTTATATTTGTTGCTCCAAACCCTTCCTCCTTTCCCCTGAAATTCCCTCCCCTCTCCCCTCTGGTGACTGTCAGCCTGTTCTCAATTTCAGTGTCTTTTTTTATATTATGCTTGTTTGTTTGTTTTGTTGATTAGGTTCCTGTTAAAGGGGAGATCATAAGGTATTTGTCTTTCACTGCCTGGCTTATTTCATTTACATAATGCTCTCCAGTTCCAAATGTTATTTATATCTATTTAGAGGATAAATATAACACTGAAGTGAAAATAACAAGTCTAGGTACCAGTCATGGTTGCTCATGTAGCTCCTGCTTTATACATGGCTGGGTAGTTCTTTATGTAACCTACATATTTTTCTCAGCCTTGTGCATGCAGCTACCTGGCCTGAACTGCTTGGGAAACTTCATTAATGTCTCTTATTGAATCTCCTTTATGCAACTTACCATTTTAAATAGCACATCACTTCCATACTTTCCTTAGAAGTCCCAAATCTTCACCATACCCGGAATTGTCTTGCCAACTTTGCCCACTTCATCTCTTGAGGAGTTCTTCTATTTCACCCACATAAGTTCTTCCTCAAATAGGCCAGGCTGGTTTCCATCAGGGAAAATTCTCGTATGCTGCTCTGATACCTAGAAGGGGATTTCTTCCTCTCTATATCTGGTTAACTCTTACCCTTCAGGTTTAGTGTATTGATCTCCTGAAGATCCCTTAGCAGTTGGGGTCCCAAGACCTCTGTTCTCATAGCTTCATTTACTTATTCATGCCAGCAGTTATCACAGAAATCATTTGAAAACCACTTGTGTCACTGGCAGATTATCATCAGTTCTCTTTTATTGAGCATAAGTGGCTGAAGACGAGATTCATACTTTTCATTTCAATGAAAGTCCGTAATCACTATCTCCTGAGAAAAAGGAATGAAAATATAAATGTAAATCATAAAAATGTTTTGAAAGTATACTTAGATATTGGCTATTGAAACAAAACTATCTACCTCATATTCATTAATTTAGCCACAGTTGGACAGTTAAACTGTGGTGGAATCTACATGTCTTAGCATTTCATGAAACTCTTCAGTGAATGGGAGGCAACTGACAAAAACTGACATTGGGATGTGCTTTGAGTGGGTAACCCTGTGCTAACTATTATACAGGGTGGGTAAAAGGAGGTTTACAGATACAAGAGCATGAAACGCAGTTTAGTTTACTCTTGTATTATTATTTATTAATTATTGCATTATTTTCCATACAAACAGCTGTAAACCTACTTTTGCCCACCCTTGTATATTGTAAGTTAAGAGAAAACAACAACAGAGGTTAGTAAATACTTACCTGTTTAAACACAACTGAACTTAAATACTTATTTTAGAAACCTATATTTATTCTGTTCAAGTTGTCAGCTACATTTATCATAAAGAGATTGATTTTATTCAACAACCAGATGATATTTTATCGACTGAGCTCTGATATACCCAACCCACATAAAACTACTGTATACATTCCAGCCAAATTGGGCATGTATCTTAACTGAGAATAAGACTTTTAAAATGAAATACTAAGACCTTAACAGATCAGCTTTGAAATATTATGTAGAATGTAGATTTATCATGACTTTTTTTTTGTCAATGGTGATTCTGAGCCTTCTGCTTAAGGGTTTATATCCAATATTTTTGAGTTGTAGACAAGGGGGATATACAGGGTCCAGCAGAAATAAGGCCTGCTTGATTGCAGTTGGTAGGGTAATAACATGGATGTAATAATTTATAGTTTTAATTTAAACATATCACCTAAAATACCAAATGGTGTACTTGAGTGTGATATCATAATGTTACAGAATTACATGCCTATGATTTCGCAATAAAATATTTTTAATGCAAAAAGAAAGGGGCATTATTTATGCCTGACCGTGTATATGTAATGAAAAATATACTCACCAATTCTCATTTGCCTCACCCTGTGTCCCTCAGCTGATAATCACATCTGTTTATGAATGGATATTCTTATAATTGGAATTGTAACAACCATAGAGACAGATACTGAAACTAAAGGTAGCTTCTCATTCTTTAGCTTCATTTGACACTGCCATTTCCACAAAGGTTTCAATAATTAAACACAAATACATGCAGATATCAACTACACATATTATTCGAATATCTGGAAGTAGATTAGTATACACAGTGAAAATGTGAGGCTGAAGGGAAATGGAAAGATCCAGAAGGGAGAGGGAGGAAGAAACTGAGGAAATGTGTGATTTCATTTTTGCAGAGGTTTTATCAGTTTCTAAATATTTTTATATATTTAGAGGGAGGGGGAGAGTTAAATCCTAAAAATAGGCCTTTGCACAATCCAGTTTTGGAGAAACAAAGATAAAAGGCTCTTAATTTTTCCAATATAAATGTATACACATTCTTTGAGAAGGAGACATAAACTTTATGTGTTAGTTATCACAGCACAGCATTTTCATAAGGCAGTCTGAACTTTTGATGTTCCATGTGTTAGCTGTTTTTAATAAACATCTGAAAGTATTTTGGGCTCTGTGTGCAATGACCACATGTGTGTCATGAAGCTGATGATTTTCAGTGAAGGTGCACAGCCTCTTCACCTCCAGCAATTGTTTAGGCAGCATTTGTGTCAAAGAACCCTCTAAAAACAAATTTAGAATATTCACAGAAAGAAACAATGAGAGGATCATGTAGTACCCTTTAGCATTTGTGTACCTGTTGAAAATCTAATTACATTTTACTGTTCTTAAATCTTTAAGTTAGATTTTCAGTGCAAGGATATAGAAATCTAAGTAAGGGACAGCAAATAAATGCTTACTATTGTTTTTCTTTTGCCACTTTAACTCTTTTTCCTTGTGATGCTCTAATTATTAACATATTTTGAATCTAAGTTCATTGTTTTCTCGTAGCAGTCAAAGCAAAACCAGCCTAAACCATAAATGCTTACTGGAACTATGAAGCAAAAGAGAAGATATGAACGACAGCAAGTAGCATAGTTTATCACTTAAATAAAAGAATTGATCCATATTAGGGTTTCTCAGCGTTGGCACTATTGATATTTGGGACAGACCATTCTTTTTTCAGTGGGTTCTCTTCTACATTGTAAGACATTTAGCAGGATCCCTGGCCTCTAACCATTAGATACCACTAGCACCCACTCACCCATTTGTGACAACCAAAAATGTCTTCACTCTTTGCCACATACCTCCTTGGGAAGGAGAAAAACCATTTCCCCTCAATCCTTTCAGAATCATTTATCTAGCTAAAAGATTCTGCATTTGTGCATATGCGGATATTTCTGTAGGGTAGATTTTAGAAGTCAGATTGCTGGATTGAACGGTAGTTTTGGTAAATGTTGCCAGACTTCCTTCCACAGGGTGTACCATTTGACACTAGCAATGCAGAACACTGTGTGGTGTTCCATAGTGTCACAAAAAAGTGAACGGCCAAACTTTGATTTTTTTTTTGTTTGTTTTGTCCAATCTGATAGGTGAGGGAAGATGTCTCTGTGTTATTTTCAAGTTTGCTTTGGCAGGATAATTTTTAAAAATTATTCTGCTGTCAAAGGGACTGCCTTAACAATATTTGTTACTTCTTGAAAGTTATGCTTCTCAAACTTGGACATTGTTCAGACAATTTAAGGAAAGGAGAAAAGTTGTTTTTTGTCTCTGTCTGTGGTCTTCAATTATTTCAGTAGCCTAAGAAATAAAAGGCCAAAGTGAGAGGCAACAAACAATTATATGAGATCAAAAAGAACTGCAATTCTTGAAAACACTAATTCAGGCAGAAACCCAAATAGTGTTCTGATTAGGAAGTTAAGGCAAGGTGTACTTATGAGCAAGGGAAGGAAAATAATTACATGGATAGAAGGAACTCCCGCTGGTGTTAACAAGGCAAGGAAGGTATTTCTATAGGTGCAAACAAGCAACTTCTTTTTTTTTTTTTAGCTATACATGGTGGAGCTTATTCTAAATAACATCTTTAATTTTTAGTCTGGTAGTCGGAATGTCTTCTTCCCCATTAGCTTTGCATGCAGTTGTTTGGAATAAGCATTGCTTTTCCTGATCCAAATGTTATTTTGCCCACTTGAAACTACCCAAAGATTTGAGGAGAAAGCCATGCAGGGCGGCTCCTCTGGGATGGTGACTCAGACTCCACTGTGAAGTGTCTCCATGTCTATTGTTTTCACAATTTTTACTAAGCCATTACTTAAATATGTTCAAATACATTAAAAACATATCTTTCATCCAGCTTCTATGCAGCTCTAAAAAAAAAAAAAAACCTACTATGGTACATTTACACAATGCAATTCTATGCAGCAGAAAGAAAGAAGGAGCTCCTAACCTTTGCAACAGCACGGATGGAACTGGAAAGCATTATGCTAAATGAAATAAGCCAGGCAGTGAAAGACAAATACCATATGATCTCACCTTTAACAGGAACCTAAACAACAAAACAAACAAACAAGCAATATATAACCAAAGACACTGAAATTGAGAACAGGCTGACAGTCATCAGAGGGGAGAGGGGAGGGAATTTCAGGGGAAAAGGGGAAGGGTTTACAGGAACAAGTATAAAGGACACATGGACAAAAACTAGGAGGGTGGAAACAGGAGGGAGGTGAGGAGGGCTGGGACAGTGGGCTGGAATGGGAATAAAAGACAGAAAACTGTACAAGAACAATAATTAAAATAAAACTTAAAAAGTAAATGTGGTTTCACACATTAAAAATGAACTAATTGGTTTATAAATTAAATAAAAACTGAACGACCAGACTAAAACATTCAAATTAACAGCACTAGTTTCATTTAGTTTACTGTAAACATTTAAGCACCACAGAGCATGAATATGGGACTGCTTGTTAAGGAGGATCCTTGTGTGCTGCGTATTTTTAGGTAAGTGTGGGGGAAAGATTTTCACACTCAGAATGAAAGGAATTTCATTTTAATTATTGCTTGTCCTATATCCAAATTTGTTGGGCGCAGTCAATTTAGTAATTTATCTGTGTTCATGGCCTTATAGTGACCATAAGACTTTCTGTTATGTATAAATGAGAAAAAACGTGAAGCCTGCTTGAGTTTCATGATGGATGAGGGAAAAAACTATTTGCATTGAGTTTAGTGGTGTAGACATAAGGAAAAATAAATTCGCTCTAATGATTTTAAAGTATGAGTTCCATTAATCAAAATCCTCATTACCAATATATTTTCAATCCAAGTGCTATGAAAAGTATAAAGGTTAATATTACATTATATGCCTTGTTAATGTCCTATGGAGGCAGTTGAGCAAGGGGTTTACTGTTACTCAAAATAGATCATGCACCACAATGTGAATATGTTTAATATTACCAAACTGTAAGCTTAAAAATGATTAAGATGGTGTATTATGTTATGTGTTTTATACCATAATTAAAAAAACTCAGAGAATTGCCATAGTTGGAGTGGCTCAGTGGATTGAGTGCCGGCCTGAGAACTGAAAGGTCACAGGTTCGATTCCCTATCAGGGCACATGCCTGGGTTGCGCACCAGGTCCTCAGCTGGGGGGGTGAGAGAAGCAACCATGTTATCTCTCGCTGTTTCTCTTCCTCTTTCTCCCTCCCTTCCCCTCTCTCTAAAAGAAAATAAATAAAATCTTCAAAAAACCCTCACAAAACTATGTAATTAAATATGTGCATTTTATTATATGTAAATAATCACAATAGATTTTTAAAAATACCATATCAAATTGCATATTTAAGTGGATACAGTTTATTAGACATAAATCATACCTCACTAAAGTTGAAAAAACTTAATGAAGTCACACAATCCTTTGCAGTTGCTCCAAATTTCACGTTCTCTCATGGTTTGGTGACATCATGCATAAAGATCCTTCTCCTTAGTTCATGCCCTGTGCCTCACCCCTGTTATCCAACTTTGCCTGGACAACTCTTCCGCCATCTTTTAAAATGAGTTCTAATGTCTTCTGACTCTAGAAAATAGTCTCAACTAATATGGCCTAGCTGCTCTTCTGACTGTTCCCATAGTATTCCATGCTTAACTGAATCACAATAGGGTACGAGTATTGTCAAGATGTTCATGGTCCATGCAGCAAGGTCACAGTGGTGCATTCCCACCAGAGTCACAATAGTTTGTTTACTGTGAGATTTCATAGTACCAGTCATGACCCTGGTCAAAATATTGGGAGGATTCCACCCTCAGCCCAGGCTCAAAAACTCAGTCCCTATCAGCACACTAAGAGTAGATCAGATCCTACTGACATTAACCAAGTTCACAAGACACAATAAGGAAAAAAGCATTCCAGGAACCAGAATGTTGTAAGTCCAGACAAGTAGCAGATTTTCTTCCTCTGCACAGAATTCTCTCCACTTCACACTTAGGACATGGCAAAAAAACATTTGCCATGTTGTTTGAATTCCACATTGCTTCAGGGATAGATTCATAAGTCAAACCATAGGTATTAGATGTTTCTTCATTATGAGCATGCTAATAGTGAAAAAATGGTTTAAACTATGTCAAATAATATATGTATTTGTTGTCATTGGTACTGCTTGGGATAGTTGATTGGCTCTCTGCCAGGAAATGGGAGATGATGTGAACCATGTTAATATAAAAGGGTCTTATAGTCAGTCATTCAAGTTCTGGCCTCCAGGGAGGGAGACATAGGCAGCTCCTCAGAAGGATGCACTCTGAGCTGGGCCCTGTGTTGCACAGCAGTTACCTGCACATGCTGGCTTTATCTTTGGGAAAACCCAAATATGGAAGAACTCTTATTATTTATCCCCAGAATACACATGAGGGAACTGCCGCTCAGAGGGAGTGGATGAATGTCCAGGACCCATGGCCAGACAGTGGTGACCTGGGATGGCCCAGCCAGGCCCTCTGGCCCCATTGTTGAAGCTGGTTGGGCAGCCTCTGACCAGCCCTTTTTGTCCAGCGCTCTATGACATGCCCCCTATGACATGCCCCCTATGACATGCCCTCTATGACCAGCCCTCAATGACCAGCCCTCTGTGACATGCCAGGGGGCAGCAGACAGTGATAAACAGGGTGAAAACCTCTCCTGTGGACACTCATAGCAGAGTGGGTAGTTTTCTGCAACACTTAATGTGACAACTTAAAAAAAGCATAGCACATAAAAGTATGTGTAAGACTCATATGTGTTTTTGAGTCCATCATTTGGGACACAATTCATACAGACTATACTTGTAATCTTAAAACGTGTATTCAGCCACTGATAAGGCTATGTTACTCTATTAAATATATGAAGAACAAAAAAGGTGTTT